>JAJOOE010002190.1:0-27024 GCA_036250405.1 Solanum raphanifolium
ATGGTTTGTATAGAGTTAAAGTAGTTGATAAATGTATTGTTTTTTTGTATTTTATAAAAGATTAGAAAGTTTTGAAAATGTTAATTTGGTCCCGGATTTACTTAATTACATTTTAAGTGGATTTGACCCTTCTTTGGTCGAAGTGTCACCAAAAAAAAGACCAAAACTTCTTTGACACCTCTTATTCAATTTTCTGTGGAAAGCTATTAGCTTAAAAAGTAAGCAATCATGGTTTAAAGTCCCGTCGAGTTTATGCTACCGACTTTATATATAATATCACCCTTCCAATATGTACTACTCCTGTTCTTATTTGCTTTCTTTGTCTCAAAACATATCCACTACAAGTAAGTAAATTTTTTATGCCTTTTATGTATTGTGTCCTCAGTTTATGGGTTTTCTCCATTCGTTATGCTTTTATCATATGAATAATAACACTTCTTTGTGCTTTTTTGATGTAATGTCTCTTGTGCTTATGGGCTTTTCTCCATTCTTTACGCCTTCATCAGATGAATATCAATATAGCTAAAGTTAAGTTTAAACGTTGATATAACGCGGATCCAAGAAATGAGGCAAGACGTTGTACTATAAGAAAAGAAAAAAGAGATTGAGACTTGGAAGTGATTCTTCCTAACTAGAGTTTATGAACAACAAAATTCTCCACTTTCTTGCATATTGTTCAAGAATTCTCCAGTTTCTTGCATATTCTCCAAAACTCAATTTTGTTTCTTGCGTGATTTTTTTGGCCCTAAAATGCTCTCCAACGTCTGTCCAGATACGCTTAGTAGAAACACCACATAGGCTATTACATGGGAAATTGGGAATGATCTACACACTCTTTGAATATGTTTTTTACCAATGATTTCTCTGCCAAAAGAATTAAATATAGTTTTTTTTCTTGCTTGTGGTCCAAGAGTGGATTGACATACATAGATGCTCCACTTAATACCGCCAAATTTAAACAAAGTAGAGATATCATATTTACTTTTCTAGAGCAACGAAGCGGCTTTGAAATTGGAGATTTAAATTTCACGACAGTTGAACAAGACTATATTTTTACAATCATATAAACAAAATTGTCACAAAAAGAAGAACGAAAGAACCATAAATGACTTTTCACTAAACAACTATACATATACATTTCCTCAAAATTAGGGTATTTTTGAGTTTGTCGATTTTCTTTCAAAAATAATAAATAATAGGTACCAGTACACCATTATTCACGTTTCACATCTATAGAACAGTTTCTTGTTCATTAAGCCTAGAAAAAACTTATTATCAAGAATGTGTTTTCGAAAATTGTAAAATCTTTAAAAATATGACTTACCCGTTTGAAGTCGAACACAACCTTCAAGTTTTAGAAACACATAGAGACGTCCGGATATGAGGAGGATGATAATAGAAATAATTTTTGTTGATAGTCGGATTTTCTAAGGAAGAAGAAGAAGAGAAGAACGTTGGACAGAAGAATAAAGAGATAGAGAATTCTAATTTCTTTTACTTTTTTTAATGGTTTGTATAGAGTTACAGTAGTTGAAAAATGCAGTGTTTTTATTTTATTTTATAAAAGATTTGAAAGTATATAAAATGTTAATTTGGTTCCAGATTAACTTAAATACATTTTAAAGTGGGTTTAACCCTTTCTTGGTCAAAGTGTCACCAAAAACAAATTCAAGACTTATTTGACACCTTTTATTCAATTTTCTATGAAAAGCTATTAGCTAAAACATTAAGTAATTGCGGTTTAAAGTCGCGTCTAGTTTATGCTACCGATTCTATATATAATACCACACTTCCAATATGTACTACTCCTATTGCTTTCTTTGTCTGAAAACATATCCACTGCAAACAAGTAAATTCTTTATGCACTTTTGTATTGTGTCGACAATAAATGGGTTTGGTCCATTCATTAGGCTTTTACCATATGAATAATAACGCTTCTTTATGATTTCTTATGTAATGTCTCTTGTGTTTATGGGCTTTTCTCTATTCTTTATGCCTTCATCAAATGAATATCAATATAGTTGAAGTTAGGTTTAAACATTGATATAACGCAGATCCAAGAAAAGAGGCAAAACGTTGTACTATAAGAAAAGAAATAAGATATTGCGACCTGGAAGCGATTCTTCCTAACTCGAGTTTATTAACAACACAATTCTCCAGTTTCTTGCATATTGTTCAAGAATTCTCCAGTTTCTTGCATATTCTTCAAAACTCAATTTTGTTTCTTGCTTGATTTTTTGTGCCCTAGAATGCTCTCTAACCTCTGTCCAGATATGTTTAGTAGAAACACCACCTAGGCTATTCCATGGGAAATTGGGAATGATCTACCTCTTTGGATATGGTTTTTTTATTAATGATTTCTCTGTCAAATGAATTAAGTAAAGTTTTTCTTTATTGCTTGTGGTTAAGGTGTGGATTGGAATATATAGATGCTACATATAATACTGTCAAATTTCATCAAAGTAGAGATATCATATTTACTTTTGTAGAGCAGAGAAGTGGCTTTGGAATTGGAGATTTAAATTTCACGACAGTTGAACAAGACTGTATTTCTAAAATCATATGAATAAAATGGTCACGAAAAGAAGAACAAAAGCAACAAAAATGACTTTTCACTAAACAACAATATTAAATATACATTTCCTCAAAATTATGATATTTTTGGGTTTGTTGATTTTCTTTCAAAAATAATAAATAATAGGTACCATTACACTATTATTCAATTTTCACATCTATAGAACAATTTCTTGTGCATTAACCCAAGAAAAAAATCTTAGTCTCAAGAATATGTTGTTGGAAAATTGTAAAATCTTTCAAAAAAATGACTTACCCGTTTTAAGTCGAACACGACCTTCAGTTTTAGAGAGAGAAAGTGACGGCCAGATATGAGGAGGATGATAATAGAAAGACTTTTTGTTGATAGTCGAATTTTCTAAGGAAGAAGAAGAAGAGAAAAACGTTGTAGAGAAGAATAAGGAGAGAGAAAATATTCTAATTTCTTTTTCTTTGTTTAATGGTTTGTATAGAGTTAAAGTAGTTGAAAGATGTATTGTTTTTTTGTATTTTATAAAAGATTAGAAAGTTTTGAAAATGTTAATTTGGTCCCGGATTTACTTAATTACATTTTAAGTGAATTTGACCCTCTTTTGGTCAAAGTGTCACAAAAAAAAAGACCAAATCTTATTTGAAACCTCTTATTCAATTTTCTATGGAAAGCTATTAGCTTAAACATTAAGCAATCGTGGTTTAAAGCCCCTTCGAGTTTATGCTACCGACTTTATATATAATACCACCCTTCCAATATGTACTACTCCTGTTCTTATTTGCTTTCTTTGTCTCAAAACATATCCACTACAAGTAAGTAAATTTTTTATGCCTTTTATGTATTGTGTCCCCAGTTTATGTGTTTTCTCCATTCGTTATGCTTTTATCATATGAATAATAACACTTCTTTGTGCTTTTTTGATGTAATGTCTCTTGTGCTTATGGGCTTTTCTCCATTCTTTACGCCTTCATCAGATGAATATCAATATAGCTGAAGTTAGGTTTAAACGTTAACATAACGCGGATCCAACAAAAGAGGCAAGACGTTGTACTATAAGAAAAGAAAAAAAAGATTGAGACCTAGAAGCAATTCGTCCTAACTAGAGTTTATGAACAACAAAATTCTCCACTTTCTTGCATGTTGTTCAAGAATTCTCCAGTTTCTTGAATATTCTCCAAAACTCAATTTTGTTTCCTGCGTGATTTTTTTGGCCCTAAAATGCTCTCCAACCTCTGTCCAGATGAGCTTAGTAGAAACACCACCTAGGCTATTACATGGGAAATTGGGAATGATCTACACACTCTTTGAATATGTTTTTTACCAATGATTTCTCTGCCAAAAGAATTAAGTAGAGTTTTTCTATCTTGCTTGTGGTCCAAGAGTGGATTGACATATAGAGATGCTACACTAAATACTGCCAAATTTCATCAAAGTAGAGATATCATATTTACTTTTCTATAGCAGCGAAGCGGCTTTGAAATTGGAGATTTGAATTTCACGACAGTTGAACAAGACTATATTTCTTCAATCATATGAACAAAATGGTCACAAAAAGAAGAACAAAAGAACCAAAAACGGCTTTTCACTAAACAACAATACATATACATTTCCTCAAAATTAGGGTATTTTTGAGTTTGTTGATTTTCTTTCAAAAATAATAAATAATAGGTACGATTACACCACTATTCAATTTTCACATCTATAGAACGGTTTCTTTTTCATTAACCCTAGAAAAAAACTTAGTATCAAGAATGTGTTGTTCGAAAATTGTAAAATCTTTAAAAATATGACTTACCTGTTTGAAGTCGAACACAACCTTCAAGTTTTAGAAACACATAGAGACGTCCGGATATGAGGAGGATGATAATAGAAATAATTTTTGTTGATAGTCGGATTTTCTAAGGAAGAAGAAGAAGAGCAGAACGTTGGACAGAAGAATAAGGAGATAGAAAATTCTAATTTATTTTCCTTTTTTTAATGGTTTGTATAGAGTTACAGTAGTTGAAAAATGCAGTGTTTTTTTGTATTTTATAAAAGATTCGAAAGTATTTAAAATGTTAATTTGGTTCCAGATTAACTTAATTACATTTTAAAGTGGGTTTAACCCTTTCTTGGTCAAAGTGTCACCAAAAACAAATTCAAGACTTATTTGACACCTTTTATTCAATTTTCTATAAAAAGCTATTAGCTAAAACAGTAAGTAATTGCGGTTTAAAGTCGCCTCGAGTTTATGCTACCGATTCTATATATAATACCACACTTCCAATATGTACTACTCCTATTGCTTTCTTTGTCTGAAAACATATCCACTGCAAGCAAGTAAATTCTTTATGCACTTTATGTATTGTGTCGACAATATATGGGTTTTGTCCATTCATTATGCTTTTACCATATGAATAATAACGCTTCTTTATGCTTTTTTATGTAATGTCTCATGTGTTTATGGGTTTTTCTCTATTCTTTATGCCTTCATCAAATGAATATCAATATAGTTGAAGTTATGTTTAAACATTGATATAACGCGGATCCAAGAAAAGAGGCAAAATTTTGTACTATAAGAAAAGAAATAAGATATTGCGAACTGGAAGCGATTCTTCCTAACTCGAGTTTATTAACAACACAATTCTCCAGTTTCTTGCATATTGTTCAAGAATTCTCTAGTTTCTTGCATATTCTTCAAAACTCAATTTTGTTTCTTGATTGATTTTTTGTTCCCTAGAATGCTCTCTAACCTCTGTCCAGATACACTTAGTAGAAACACCACCTAGGGAAACACCACCTAGGCTATTACATGGGAAATTGAGAATGATCTACACACTCTTTGGATATGTTTTTTTACCAATGATTTCTCTGCCAAATGAATTGTGTAGAGTTTTTACTTTTTGCTTGTGGTCCAGGTGTGGATTGGCATATATAGATACTTCACTTAATACTGCCAAATTTCATTAAAGTAGAGATATCATATTTACTTTTTTAGAGCAGCGAAGCTGCTTTGGAATTGGAGATTCAAATTTCAGGACAATTGAACAACAAGAATAGATTTCTAAAATAAATTGAACAAAATGGTCACAGAGAAGGACAAAAGCAACAAAAATGACTTTTCACTAAACAACAACATTACATATATACATTTCCTCAAAATTAGGGTTTTTTTGGGTTTGTCGATTTTCTTCCAAAAATAATAATTAATAGCTACCATTATTTAATTTTCACATCTATAGAACGATTTCTTGTTCATTAACCTAAGAAAAAAATTTAGTATCAAGAATGTGTTGTTCATAAATTTTAAAATCTTTCAAAAAAATGACTTACCCACTTTAAGTCAAACACGACCTTCAGTTTTAGAAAGAGAGAGTGACGTCCGGAGATGAGGAGGGACATAATAGGGAGAATATTTGTTGATAGTCGAATTTTCTAAGGAAAAAGAAGATGAGCAGAACGTTGAAGGGAAAAAGAAGAAGAGAGAAAAATTAGTTTCTTTTACTTTTTTTAATGGTTTGGATAGAATTAAAATAGTTGAAAAATGTAGTGTTTTTTTTTGTATTTTATAGAAGATTAGAAAGTTTTGAAAATGTTAATTTGGTCCCATATTAACTTAATTACCTTTTTAAGTGGGTTGGACCCTTTCTTTGTCAAAGTGTCACCAAAAACAAAACAAAGACTTATCTGACACCTTTTATTCAATTTTCTCTGGAAAGCTATAAGCTTAAACAGTAAGCAATTGCAATTTAAAGTCGTGTCGAGTTTGTGCTACCAACTCTATATATAATACCACCCTTCCAATATGTACTACTTCTGTTCTTCTTTGTCTCAAAACATATCCACTACAAGTAAGTAAATTATTTATTCCTTTTATGTATTGTGTCCCCATGGTTTATGGGTTTTGTCCATTCGTTATGCTTTTATCATATGAATATTAACGCTTCTTTATGTTTTTTTGATGTAATGTCTCCTGTGTTTATGGGTTTTTCTCCATTTGTTACGCCTTCATCAGATGAATATCAATATAGTTGAAATTATGTTTAAACATTGATATAACGCGGATCCAAGAAAAGAGGCAAGACATTGTACTATATGAAAAGAAAAAAGAGATTGAGACCTAGAAGCGATTCTTCCTAACTCGAGTTTATTAACAACACAATTCTCCACTTTCTTGCATATTGTTTAAGAATTTTCCAATTTCTTGCATATTCTTCAAAACTCAATTTTGTTTCTTGCTTGATTTTTTGTTCCCTAGAATGCTCTTTAACCTTTATCCAGATACGTTTAATAGAAAGACAACCTATCCTATTGCATGGGAAATTGGGAATGATCTACAAACTTTTTGAATATGTTTTTTACCGCTGATTTCTCTGCCAAATTAATTGAGTAGAGTTTTTCTTTCTTGCTTGTGGTCCAGGTGTGGATTGACATATATAGATGCTACACTTAATACTGCCAAATTTCATCAAAGTAGAGATATCATATTTACTTTTCTAGAGGAGTGAAGTGACTTTGGAATTAGAGATTTAAATTTTATGACAGTTGAACAAGACTATATTTCTACAATCATAACAACAAAATGGTCACAAAAAGAAGAACAAAAGCAACAAAAATGACTTTTCACTAAACAACAACAATACATATACATTTTCTCAAAATTAGGATTTTTTTGGATTTGTCGATTTTCTTTTAAAAATAATAAATAATAGGTACCATTACACCATTATTCTATTTTCACAACCATAGAACGATTTCTTGTTCATCAACCCAAGAAAAAATTTAGTATCAAAAATGTGTTGTTCGAAAATTGTAATATCTTTCAAAAAATGACTTACCTATTTTAAGTCGAACACGACATTCAGTTTTAGAAAGAGAAGGTGACGGCCGGAGATGAGGAGGAACATAATAGGGAGAAAATTTGTTGATAGTCAGATTTTCTAAGGAAGAAGAAGAAGAGCAGAACATTGGAGAGAAGAAGAAGAAGAGAGAAAATTCTAATTTCTTTTTACTTTTTTTTAATGGTTTTGATAGAGTTAAAGTATTTGAAAAATGTAGTGTTTTTTTGTATTTTGTAAAAGATTAGAAAATTTTGATAATATTAATTTGGTTCGAGATTAACTTAATTATATTTTTAGGTGGGTTTGATCCTCTCTTGGTCAAAGTGTCACCAAAAATAAAATCAAGACTTATTTGACATCTTTTCTTCAATTTTCTCTGAAAAGCTAAGCAATTGCGGTTTAAAGTCACGCCGAGTTTATGCCTACTGTCACACCCTATTTCGAACTGACCGAAACAGTTCACAACATAATATGGTTGTCACTCTGATTTTTGAAAAAATTGTTTTGTTTTGTTTTAGAGTTGCCACCTAAATTTTATGGAAAATATTAGGAATACCATTTTTTATGTGTAAATGTAAACTCTGTTTAGATTTGGAAAACCAGTGAGATTTTGAGTAAGGGTTTTGGTTAATCTAGGGGAAGGTGTTAAGCATCCCTCAGAGTCTATCCGAATATAGTCCTTAAACTCAATTTAGGAAAAAAATAGTTAGGAAAATTTGTTTATTTATTTATATTAAAAATCAATGATAATTAAATCTCGTTAGTTTAAGAAAAAGAGTAAAATACAAGGTACGACACATATACGTTGATAAAATAAATGTGCCTAAAGGTATGTCAATTTTATAGATAAAAAATTGGATGTATCTTATATGAAACTTATCCTAGATATAAATGTTGAGTTTAAAGGATATGAAAATGTGTTATCTTATTCATATGCAGAATTAAGATGTAAAAGAAAATAAAATAAAATGAGATAATAGTTGGGTGTAAATATGTGGTAGTATGTGTAATATATGTTTTTAAATAAAAATAGATAAAACTTGAGTTTTCCAAAAATAAACAAATAAAATAAATAATAATAGTACTAAATGCTAAAATATAATATAAAGTTTGTTATTTTAGCTAGATTTATTATAAAGTATAGTATATACATGTAAGTTGCTTAAAATATGTAATTGTTTGTAATTCTATTTACATGTAAGGATTAGTTGACGAGAGATTAGATGTAGTAAAATAATATGTATATTTAAGTGTAGAGATTTATATATTATAAAAATAAATAAGTAATATTAGTAAAAGGAATAGTAGATAAAAAATAATAGATTATGTTAAAAAATATAAAATTTATACCTTTATGTGTATCACATATATATGTATGTACCTTGTATTTTGAACTTGTTAGCATATCTAAAATCTTGAAATAGAATGTTAATAGATTAGAATATTTTAGAGATATTTGATTAAAAAACAATAAGAAAAGCCAATAAATTTTATGAAAGGGTGATGTAAAGAGTATAAATATAGGCCTAACTATTAGGACTCATTCTATAGTCACATTTTGTTTTGTTAAATATATAAGCCTACTTCCCTACTTATTTTTTCTTTTAAAAAAATATAATTTCACAAGTTAATTATTTTAAGCCTTTATGTATCTCTAAATTCATTTGGAAATCCCAATTCATGAGTTTTATTTGTTCCTACTTAAATACCTAAATGAATATTATTTCACCCTTTTAAAATTTCAATTGAGAATTTTAGATGATAAGTTTTCCTATTCCTTAAGATAAAGGCCTAAGTCGATATATATTTCTTTTCCCCAATTTTGAAACACCTAAACGAATATTATTTTAACCTTTTGAAACTTCATTTGGAAAACTTTTAAAACTATAATCCCCGTCTTTTCAACTTAAAAGGCCTGAAAGAATGTTATAAGTAAAATTGCTAACCCATATTTTAAGAAAATATCCTTTGTATCAACTGTTCTAAAGGTGTCTCAACTAAATTCATAAACAAATAATATTAGTTCACGTAAAATAATCTTCAAAATAAAAGACAAACAATATATCAAAACATGTAAGTAAAGGTTATCGAATATATCCAAACAATATAATTAAGACTCGAAAAGAGGAAGGCTAAGAAATATTGGACTCCTAATTTGCGAGACTCCAAGCGTTGCGATGATCCTAATTGTTGTTGGCCTAATATCTTAGGCCAATAACGAGTTCCAAAATAGAAACTCCAACTCTCCGGTTGTACATGAAACATAAAAAGAGAAATAAAAATTAGGAATTTTGTGCTAATAATATAATAGGTTATGAGTAAAGAAATGGCATTCAAATAATTTAACTAGGGATCTTCCAATACAAAAGTTGTCATAACCCACACATAAGTTAGCAAACTTGATATGTACAGCTGCAACATATGGAGGGGAACATAGTTTAATTAAACTATTTGTGCATTTACCTAAACGAAAAATCCTAACAAATGAAAAATGGGCAAATATGAATCAATTGGCGATGTCACTATGTGCTAATAAATCATTAGTTGTAAACATGCTGAAGAAAAAATATACATCTCCCGAGTACACTCACATGAACAAAATAACATCAATCACAATTAGTTCCGCGAAAATTTGCTTAGTGAAAGTTGGAGGTTTTTACTTATAAAAAAAAATTAACTAACCAAAGCCAAATGGGAGGGAGGAAAATAAGGCATTCATGTCCATTTTTTGTTGACAACAATTCGTGAAAAGGAACTCACATAGCAAGGATATTGATACAAACTAGCAAACACCTAAAAATTAAAATATAGTGCGAACTATTAAATGGACAAATTCAAAGTTGGAATTAAAAAATAGGTAGAAAATAAGAAAGATCGGAACTATGTTATTCTAAATAGAGAAAGAAAATTCCACACTATCCAAGGTTTACATTACTAATTCACACAAAAAATTAATAGTTTACTGTAAACTAAGGAAGTAAGACATCATATGAACCTGAAAGACATATTTGATAAGCAATCTATTTTGATCACCATTCTACAACAAGATCTTTAAGAAACGTTATTATTATTGTTATTTTTATTTCTAAAACAAACATAACTAGTCTTCTTCAATAATTTCTCACTGTAATTCTAACTTATATTTAACTACAAACACACAAAACAGAATAACAGAACCAGATTAATATCCATGAATTTGCTTTTTCGGAGGACCACAGAGAACATTACTAACGCAAAAAAGAAAAAAAAATCACACGTCTGTACTTAACTCCTTCATAAAAAGATATCAGATTAGAGAGAAGAAGATGGGAAGTAAAATTAAAAAGAGCTTTTACCTTGTGTTGAGCAACAAACTAAAGCTTAGACGTCAAAGATTCTAACTTCTAAATTCCTCAAACTCAAATTCAAAACCGAAAACAAAAAGATGAAAGAAGATCGAATTTTTTATGAAATCTAATGTTTGAAGTGTGTTTTATCCCTCTTTTTTGTTTGTTCTCTGATGATTTTTTTTATGATGTTCCTGTCCCGTTTTTGGATGGATTCGAATGAGAACCAAATGGCTGATTTTATAGTCAAATTTGGGGGAGGCTTCCACTCTCAAACCCATTAGATTGAGGGTGTAACCAATCAAAATCCAATGGTTTCGCGTCCCCCACTTTTCAGGAGGAGCAATGATGATGATCGAGATTTCTAGGCCTGCTTTGGGTCAGAAATAGATCAAAAAAAATGCAAATTTGATAGAAAGGGGAGTGTGATTGATGGACGGCAGAGATAATGTTGGAGACTGCAGGAAATCGTTGTTTTCCAGCGGTCCAAAGCTATTCTTGATGGGAGGGGTCGTCTGGCATGGGGAAGGAGGAGGCGTGCAACGTCTTGGGAAGGAGGAGAAAGAGTAAGGGGCATCGTCCATTTCTTGAAAAAGTAAAGAGAACGTTGGGGAAGATGGAGAACTAGGGGGAGTGGTCTAGGGAAAAAGCTGGGTGGCTTGTACTATTTTGGGGAAAAGAAGAAGTAGACATTTCTTTTTCTTTATGGGGAAGGGGAGAAACGCTGGGGTCTTTAGGGAGGAAGAAAGGTCTTGATTAATTTGGGCCGTCTGATCAAACTAAAAATTATGGAGTTTTTTAAAATAATAATAATAATTATATATATATTAACTAATGATAAAAGCCTAATTAACTAGGACCATTAGATTTAATCGTAGGGTCAAGATTTAAGCTAAAGAAGCACAATCCATGTGCTCGCTTACGTGGCATACACGAATTGGCCGGTTTAAGAAGACTTGGATTGCCAAATTTGCTCAAATTAAATTCATTTAAATTATAACTACTTTCTTTATTAAATAGCTATAAAAGATAATTATTTTACAAGATTAGCTTATTTGATAAAATTAGTCGTTCTTATAATTAAATTAATATAGATTAGTAACTCATTAATTAATTAAGCTTTCTAATTTTAAACAATGTACGAAAAATAACCATTGAGACAAAAGAAATTATATTTGAACAAAAATAGATTCAATTCTTAAAAATGACACTTTTTAAAAAAAATGAGAAAGTAAGTAGTAATATAATATATTTAATTTTTATAAGAAATTGAAATAAATTTATGAGGTAAAAATAAATAATTAAAAAAAAATTCTTGTTCCTATAAAAATTTCATTTTTATTATTTTACTTTAGTTAAGTCTGGAGAGCCAAAATTGGGTGTCAACAACTTGCCCCTTTCTTTGTCCATGGAAGAGAGTAAAGAAGACGTGGGCAAACAAATATTGACAATATCCAATTTTAGGCGACACACCAAAATACACTTTGAGCAATAACTTGACAAGAATGTTTATGGAGTTATGGCCGAAATTTGGCTTCCGAGCTGCCTACATATCTCAGGTTTCATAAGAAATCAGGCCACATGTAATTCTAGAACATAGCAAATTTTATTAAAAATTTGCCCAGTATCGAATTATGGTAATATTGAAATCTTTCGGTGGTGAGGTATGAATAGATTAGCACGAATAGAGGGATGAGATATAGTTCTAAAGAAACTTGAATGAGAAATGCTCTGTAGCAATTTCTACTGAAGACTCCAGGTGGATAGATGAATTTTCAAAAGGATGCCCCACTGTCGAGTTACAATGAACTGAGACATGAAAGAGCTATAAGTGAAATTTAAATCTGAACTTCTGAAAATCGAGTTGAGTTGAATTTGGAAAGTGAATCCTTGATGTAGTTAGTGATGCTTGACATTGCACTAACTTGCCCTAGTTTGCTGCTTAGAGGGAGTTCCTCGTTGTAATGCTTTGTCCTACAAAACATGTAAAAGGGTGAAAAGTACCTGTTACGGTTCAAAAATTATAAATTGAAATAGTAATGTAAAGAGTAGAGTGTAGATGTTCAAACAACTGTTGACGTTTCTTTTTGTGTTGTGAGTGTGATGTAGGTAAAGTAACTTGTAATGTAGAGGCCCTCGACTGGCGGGGTTGTTGTAATGTAAAGCCTCTGGCTGGCGGGGCTGTTGTAATATAAAGCCTCCGGCTGGCGGGGATGTTTTAATGTAAAAACTTGTACCCGGTTGTGTAAATCTTGTACCGTAAAGCCTCCTGCTGGCGGGGTTGTTGTAATGTAAAATCATGTATCCGGCTGTGTAAAGCTTGTAATGCAATTATAATTGTCGGCGTATGACAGCGTTGCTATGCGTGCATACCCCCGGTCGGTGGAGCTTTAGTGATATCACTACGATGTAATCTCCGATTGGCGGAATCTAGCTTCTTTTGCTTATATACAAGTTCCGATTTGCAGAGTTTGATCGATATTTGCTATGTACAGCCTCCGGTCTGCGGAGTTTGATGATGTTTGCTATATACGACCTCCAGTTGGCGGAGTTTGATGATGTTTGCTATGTACATCCTCCGGTTGGCGGAGTTTGACAATGTTTGCTATATAAGCCTCCAATAGGTAGAGTTTGAGTGACATTTGCTATGTACAACCCTAGACTTGTGGAGTTTGGCGCTGTTAGACGGTGGTCTCCAATTGGTGGAGTTGTTGATAAGGTTAGATTACAAGCTCCAGTTGGTGGAGTTATTTTGAAAGAAAGCTAACTATCCTATTTTCCTATGAGGATCCTCTTTCTTCAGCATTTGGTTTGGATCTTTGAGCATACCTGCAAAATTTTAAGTGAAATGTTCTTAGATGTAAGATGCAAGTTGAAGTACTTTCGGTAAATAAAGTAGGGAAGGAGTATTTTGGCTCATTATTGTGAGAAGTCAAATGGTGTTTCTAGTCATTCCCCGAGATTTGATGGTATTTTCTTGATTCTTGTGTTCCCTTCTGATGAAGCTTTCCTAGCTCTTTTGCAGACACTGCGACGATCGAGATTCTTCATATTCCGGGGTTACGCTAACTATGAAGAAGTGTCTCCTAAGGGTAACAAAGAAAAAAAAATTAAAAAAATTATGCAATGCATCGATCGAGCCTGACTCAGGCTGCCTACGTATCCCCAATGTAGGAATCAGATCGTGACGTAGTTAGAATACAAGTGGGAGTAATTGAAGTATTTAATGCAATGACCGAGCTTGACTCAAGATGCCTACGTATCCAAGTTGAATCAGGTTGTAACGTAGTTTGAATACAATAAGAAGTGAAAAATATGACATGCAATGACCCGGACTGAATCAGGTTGCCTACGTATCCAAGCGGAATCAGGTCAGGACGTAGTTGAGATACAACGGGAAAGAGTAAAAAAAATGCAAGGGAAAAGTAAGAATATGTAATGCAATGACCGGGCCTGACTCAGGCTGCCTACGTATCCAAGCAGAATCAGGTCAGGACGTAGTTCAAATACAACGGGAAAGTGAAAAATGCAAGGGACCGAATCCGACAAGGATTGCCTATGTATCCCACCGAGGGAATTCAGGTCGAGCGTAGTTCTAAATACATGGAAATGATGTTTTTGTGTTTTCTAAGGGAGACCGGATCCGGTGTGGGTTGCCTACGTACCCCACCGTGGGGAGTCAGGTCTAGACGTAGTTCTGTTACACTAAAATGCAAAATACCAAAAATAAGCGTTAATCTTGAGGTCTTCAGATATAGTATTTCTTGATGGCGTCTGAATTGATTGGCTTTGTGCTCACTCTGCCGTCCATTTATGCTAAGATTACCGCTCCTCCAAAGAGTACTCTATTAATCATGTAGGGTCCTTGCTAATTTGGTGCAAATTTTCCTTTGGCTTCTCCTTGGTGAGGAAAGATCTTTTTCAATACCAATTTCCCTGGTGTGAACTGTCGAGGTTTGACTTTCTTGTTGAATGTTTTGGTCATTCTGTTCTAATAGAGTTGGCCATGACAAACCACGTCCATCCTCTTTCCATCGATGAGCATCAATTGTTCATGCCTGCTACGTATCCATTCTGCATCGTCCAGACCAACCTCTTGGATAATCCTTAAAGATGGTATTTCCACCTCAGCAGGTTGTGCTGCGTCTGAACCATAAACTAACATATAAGGAGTTGCTCTAGTTGATATTTTGATTGTGGTGCGATAACCAAGTAAATCATATGGTAGCTTCTCATGCCATTGCATGTGACTGTCCACTATTTTCCTTAGGATCTTTTTGATATTCTTATTTGCAGCCTCAACTGTTCCATTTATCTGTGGCTGCTGGTAAACCGTGGAATTTCGATGAGCAATCTTGAACCTTTTATAAGTTTCCTTCATAAGATCGTTGTTGAGGTTGGCTGCATTGTCAATTATGATTGATTCTGGAATTACAAACCGACAAACTATATTGTTGCGAACAAAGTCTGCCACTACCTTGTATGTCGAAGCTTCGACCCATCTTGTGAAATAATCAATAGCTACTAGGATGAAACAATGTCCATTTGATGCGGGAAGCTCTATGGGTCGACTAACATCCATGCCCCAAGCGGCAAATGGCCAAGGGGAACCCATCACATTTAGCTCATTCAGTGGAACCCGTATAAAATCTCCATGCACTTGACACTGATGACACCTTTGCATATACCGAATGTTATCTCTCTCCAAAGTCATCCAAAAATATCCAGCTCTTAAAATCTTCTTTGCCAAAGTGAACCCATTCATGTGAGGTCCACATGTTCCTGCATGTATTACTTCCAAAAGCCTTGTCGCTTCTGCGGTGTCGACACACCTCAACAATCCTAAATCCGAAGTTATCCTGTATAGGATTTCTCCGTTAAGGAAGAAATGATTGGCTATCCTCCTCAAAGTCCGTTTTTGTTTGCTTGTAGCATTTTCAAGATATTCTTGTGCTTCTATCAATCTTCTGATGTCATAGTACCAGGGTTTTCCATCCAGTTCTTCATCTACATGAAAACAATGTGCATGTTGATCATGTCTCTCTATATCGATAGAGTCGATGTAATTCTTGTCCGGATGTTGAATTATCGAGGACAATGTTGCCAAAGCATCGGCAAACTCATTTTGAGCTCGAGGGACATGCTTGAACTCAAACTTTGCGAATCTCTTACTTAACTCTTTTATGTAATGTAAATTAGGAAGGATTTTGACATTCTTAGGGGTCCATTCTCCTTGCACCTGATGAACCAACAAGTCGGAATCTCCTATCACTAAGAGTTCTTTGATACTCATGTCTATGGCCATCCTAAGTCCGATAATACAAGCTTCATATTCCGCCATGTTATTGGTACAGTAGAACCTAATCTTGGCTGAGATTAGGTAATACTGACCTGTCTCCAAAATTAAGACTGCTCATATTCCTACTCCAATAGAGCTCGATGCTCCATCAAAGAACATTCTCCATCCATCATACAACTCTGATATGTCTTCTCCTACAAACAAACCTTCTTCATTAGGGAAGTAGGTTGTGAGCGACTTGTAATCCTGGTCCACCGGGTTTTTTGCGAGGTAATCTGCTAGGGCTTGTCCTTTGATGGCCTTTTGTGTCACATACACGATATCAAACTCGCTCAACAAACTTTGCCACTTTACCAGCTTACCTATAGGCATTGGTTTATGAAAGATGTACTTGAGTGGATCCATTCTTGAGATCAAGTACGTGGTGTATGCAGACAAGTAATGCCTAAAGTTTTGCGCAATCCAAGTCAAAGCGCAACATGTTTGTTCCAACAAGGTGTATCTTGCCTCGTACGGTGTGAACTTCTTGCTCAGATAGTAAATGGCTTGCTCTCTTCTGCCCGTCTCATCATGCTACCCCAATACACATCCAAATGCATTATCCATGACAGACAAGTATAATAACAAAGGCTTTCCAGGCTTTGGTGGGACCAATATTGGTGGGTTGGACAAGTATTCTTGGATTCTGTCAAAAGCCCTTTGGCATTCCTCTGTCCATTTTGTGGCAGCATCCTTCTTCAGTAATTTGAATATGGGTTCACAGATCACTATAGATTGAGCTATAAACCGACTGATGTAATTTAGTCTTCCCAAGAAACTCATCACGTCATTCCTGGTCTTGGGTGGAGGTAGCTCTTGGATTGCTTTTATCTTTGATGGATCCAACTCTATGCCTTTCCTGCTAACAATAAATCCCAATAGTTTTCCCGCAGGTACTCGAAATGCACACTTTGCTGGATTCAACTTTAGATTATACTTACGCAACCTCTCAAAGAACTTTCGTAAGTCATCCAGATGGTATGAACTTCTTCTGGATTTGATAACGACATCATCCACGTACACTTCAATTTCCTTGTAGATCATATCGTGGAAAAGGGTAGTCATGGCCCTCATGTAGGTTGCACCGGCATTTTTAATAAACATCGTCTTCTTTCCATAATCTTCATCCATCAAGATTTGGTAATATCCTGCAAAGCAATCGACAAATGATTGCAACTCATGTTTTGCACAATTATCTATGAGTATATGAATATTTGGAAGAGGGAAATCATCCTTAGGACTGGCCCTATTGAGATCTCGATAGTCCACACATATTCTGATCTTTTCATCCTTTTTGGGAACATGCATAATATTGTCTAACCATATGGGGTAATTTGTAACCCTCACAACATTCTCCTCAATTTGCTTAGTTACCTCCTCCTTGATCCTTAAACTCAAATCTGGCTTAAATTTTCTTGTCTTTTGCTTAAATGGTAGACAAGTGGGATCAGTCGGTAATTTGTGCGAGACAATATCGGTACTTAATCCTGGCATGTCATCATAAGACCAAGCAAATACGTCAACATACTGCTTAAGCAATTCTATTAACTCTGGTTTTCTTTCAGCCTCCAAATGTATGTTGACTCGTGTCTCTTTCACGATTTCCTCATCTCCTAAGTTGACAACCTCTATTTCATCCATATTGGGTTTCTTCTGACTTTCAACCTGCTCGATCTCATGTGGTAGGTTTTCCGGCATCATGCTTTCATCATACTCTTTGTGATCTTGTTCATCGCTTTCACCTTACTCGATGGATTCGTTACATGTCATAACCGTTGAACGAGGATTTTTATTAATATGATTGCTGAAAAGTGCAAAAGGTAAGTAAAAATAAATAGATATTTAAATAACGAGAATTTTTTTTAAAGAAAATAAAGACTTTTTATTTCAAAGCATTCTAGCTTTTAGAAGAGGCAAGCAACAAAAGATTAGGCATAATTCAAGCCTCAATTTGATCATATGAACCTTTAAAATTAAGACAGCTTTTCCACACTACCAAGACTCCGGTTGAAACAGGGATGGGCTAATGGTCCAATTCTGCAAGATTTCTTCAAGTTCGGCATCACGAATGGTCAACTTGTTGAGATTTATCCCTTCATCTTCTCCGGCCATGGCCACGAACAGATTGCCTATTCCTTCTACAATGTCATCAACGCCAGCTTGATCTGGAATCAAAGCTTGTTCTGCTATGAAGATTGTATCACTTGCCCCCCGGTGGAATCTTCCCAAGGCAGGCTCGTATCCGAGTCCGTTGGTGCCTCTCTAATGCTTCAGCTGGATAGGCTCAACTATACCGTTGGACTTGGGTCCAAGTCCACCCTTTGGCTGATACCCATACTTCAACATTTCTAATGCAACCATTTTTGCTGCACTTGACAATTTGGTATCTTCGGGCTCTGCTTCTTCATTGACCCTTATAGCTTGCATGATTTCCAAAGTGTGAAAAGTGCCTCCGTCTAACACGTCGGTGACTGGGATAGAATTAACAGAATGAATGGGGTGAGTGAGCTCTTCGTGGACGGTAACTTCTGTGCAACCCCACTCAACCTTTACACATTGATGAAGAGTGGAAGGAACCGATCTTGCCATGTGAACCCATGGTCTTCCCAACAACAAGTTGTAGTTGGATGATACATCCATCACTTGAAATAGAATGGGGAATTCAACCGTCCCCACTTGTAATGTGAGATAGATCTCTCCAATGACACTATTTTGTGCTCCATCAAAAGTTCTAACTTTCACACGACTTTCCCTTATCTTTCCCATATTAATGCCTAAATCTCTCAAAGTGGTGAAATGACAGATATTGCTTCCAGAACCACCATCTATTAAAACCCGAGTCACAATTTTATCACAACATTTTACTGCGATTTGTTGTGACAAGCCCCTTCTGCAGGCAACTCATCATCGTGGAAAGAAATCTTGTTAGTTTCCACTATTCTTCCAATCATTGCAGCTGAGGTCTCACTTATGGTCTCTTTTGGAATGATCACTCCGTTTAATACCTCCATAAGAGCATTCCTATGAGCTTTAGAACTCATAAGCAAAGACCAAATGGATATGTGGGTTGGCGTCTTCTTCAGTTGTTCTTCAATCGAATAGTCTTTAGACTGCATCTTCTTCCAAAACTCTGCAGCTTCAGCATCGGTAATATTCTTCTTTGGATTCTATTCTTTTCCGAGAACTCTTTGATTTAGATCCTCTGGGGCATAACACCTTCTCGACCTAGTCATTCGTTGAGCCACGACAGTGTCGATCATCTTGCCTTTGGCACCTGCTCGATAATCCCAAAGGACTGCTTTGGTGTCATACTCAGTTTTTCTAGCAATTAGAGTGATCACTACAACTCTTGGGAGATATGTTTGGACAGTCAAAGGTTCCCTTAGTTGAACAGTGATAACAGGCTGTGTCGAAGATGTCATGGCATCTGCTTCATCTATGTTCGGATAGTCGGGTCCCCCATATTCGTCCTCTAGAGTAACCATGTTGACGTCCCGATTCTCATGCTCTGACAAGGGGTTGTTGTTCACATTGGGAGGTGCTGGAGTGCATTTGATTACTTCTCTCTTGATCAAAGATTCGATCTGGTTCTTCAAACCATAACAATCTTCTATGTCATGTCCTTGGACTCCCGAGTTGTAATTGCATCACTTATTTCCATCAAAATTACGAGGGATTGGATCAGGAAGTTTTCCTTCAATTGGTTGCAGCACTCCCGCTGTCCTCAACCTTTCAAACAATTGGGCGTATGGTTCGGCAATCGGTGTGTAAGTGCGATCATTTCTAACTTCAGGATTTGGACGTCGGTGCATATGCTGGTCTATTTTGGTGGATTGGTGCTAGGACATGGACATATGGTCTTGGAGGATTTTCGTATGCTGGTGCTCGGTGTGGATTATAGTGTGGTTGGGTATTATACAGTAGGATGTATGAAGTATGCGCAGCGATTTGGGGATTACTGGGGTATCGGTGGGATGGTCCTCCTTGTTGGTAAGTGACAGCTGAAACATCCTCCCTTTTCTTTTTTATGCCGCCAGTGGAACTCGATTGTATAGCCCTACTTGCAGCTTGCAATGCGACCATTTACTGAATCTTCCCAGATTTAACACCCTCCTCTAGAAAGTCTCCCATCTTGACCAATTCTGCAAACTCTGACCCATCATTGACATCATCTTGTCAAAGTAGATACCTTCTTGAGCTCGAATAAAGTACTTCAAGAGATCACTCTCATCTAGTGGTGGTTGCACCCTTGCGGCCTCAGTTCTCCAACGTCGTGCATAATCCTGGAAATTCTTAGATGGCTTCTTCTGTATATTGGCCAATGAGAATCTGTCAGTAGTAATTTCAGTATTGAATCTGAAACGAGCCATGAAGTCCTCAGCCATTTCCTGCCAGTCACTCCATTTGCAAAGGTCTTGGCGGGTATACCAGGTTAATGCTTCTCCAGACAGACTCCGAATGAACAACTTCATCCTGAACTTCTCATTTCTCCCTACACCGACTAACTTGTCACAGTATGCCCTTAAATGTGTGTGAGGGTCACCCTTTCCATCGAACATGTCAAACTTCGGTGGTTTGTACCTTACCGGCATGCCAATGTCTAGATAGATGCAAAAGTCATCATAATCCAGACTATCTGTCCCTCTAGTGACTTGTAAGCTTTTGCAATGCTTTTCTCAGACCTTGAAGCTGGGAATTTTTCGATGCATCTTCTTTCAACCGAGCATCTTTCTCAATTTCTTCATATTGATCGACCTCGTATGGGTCATTAACCACAGTGTGCATAGTGAAGGTAAGAGCTCCAGCGGCATATACAGGTGGAACATGTGTCTCATATGGAGCGGCAACATGTGCCCCAAGTATCTGCTGCATTGTAGGTATAGTAGGGTCGCGATTATAAAGGTTAGGAACGGTCCTGACTGTGGTTGGAAACGCTGGTGGAACTCGACCGTGAGTAGGAGCGTTTTGAGTCAGTTCTGGCTGATTTAGTAAGTCGGCAGAAGGCAAGTCAGCCTTTGGGAAGTAGATAAGTGTCTTGAAAGTAGGGAAAGTGGTCGCCGATAGTTTGGCCAAGTCTCGCACTTGACACAATTCTTCCCTCAAGATCTAGAGTTCTTGTTCCATGTGAGTCATTTTCTCCTCATTTTGAATGTCAGCTATACTTCGAGAACTTTTGGGATTATCAATAGGTACTATTATGTTTGCGGCAGCATTGAACTTGTCTTTATCAATTATTTTTCCCTTTGATCGAATGTTGTATCGTGACTCAACAAGTTTGCAAGTCGACACAAATCAACGTACTTTTGGGGATAAATAAAGAAAAGAAAACAAAGAGAAAAGGAAACTATGTTAGTTTGGGAAATATTGAAAGAGGTAACAAATAAGTAAATGTAACACATATATACGTTGCAATTAGTTTGATAATAAATGATCCATTTAAACACATTTTAGATTTGGAGAAACATAACTTTATTGATTGCATAGTTTGGCTATTACAACGATGTAGGCGGTCGGAAGCCTAAGAAATGAAAGTACAAGGGTAGCCACCAGGGATACAAGAGGGATAGGCCACACATCACTTTAAAGAGCTTATGAGGGAATTCAAAGAAGAAATATGATCCCGCGGCCAGGTTGGAGCATCATCATCATAATCGTCCCCCAAATCATAGTAAGGCCCCGGCTGATACTCTGAGGATTCGTCGATTTTCCATTCCCAGTTGTTTGAATCTTCCCTTTAATCAAACCCTATGGAACCATATTCCAAGTGAGCGTATTCTACTATTGGAACAGGTTCATCGTCTATATGCACCACCCCTCCATCTCTAGGGTCATACAAATTAGGGTCATGCTCTTAGTATTCTTCTAGATCCTCTTCCATCTCCTCAGTTGGCTTTCTAGGATCCTCTTCTGGGTCTTCCTCCATCTCTTCATTTGGTTCATCATCAACTGCATGTATGAGATGGTCGATAGACCGTGGGGTCACCTGCTAATGCATGGTTGTAGTGATGTGCATGAGGTTCAATAGCTCCGTGCCAATTTGATTTGACCTTTGAGTGTTTGTGAACCCCAAGATTCCCTCATAGCTAGGCCTAGCGAGAATTCCTCCCATCATAAACCAAGTATAATATTCAGGTGTGCACCACGATTCAACCCCTATGTCTGAGTCAAGAATACCGCACATCTTTGTACCAAAGTAGCGATCATTTCGATCGGGATTCTTCCTTCATAATTAACCTCTATCAATGTCATATTTGACCATAGAGGAACGCCTTGGGTAATCCCAAACTATCGGAGGACTCTTAGAGGTGCATAGGGCTGGAAGCCTTCCAACCCAATCAACTCAATGAAATAGGCCTGGTTAGTTCTCAACAAAGCTCAGTCGTGGACCCATAGTTGTCGCCATTGAATATGGTTCCCTGTGAGGTGGGTCAGGAAAATTCGCCAACGTTCTTCATTATTTGGGGGATCCCACATAATCAATCATATCGCATGGCTCCTGATCTTGTTGGGTGAGGCTACTTCAATGCCACTCTCTACTCATCTTTGATAGAAGTGTTCCAACGCCCAAATCTGCAACATCAGGTTACTTCCCTTAAAGTGATCGTATCCTCTAGAGTAGAGGGATAATGATCAAAATATTCTACCAAGATCATGGGTACCATAGTTACTCTAACAGGTCCTCTAAATATGAAGATGACCATAGGCAGTAAGTTGATGTCAACACAACCCTTTTTCTTTGGGAAGATCATAATACCTAAAAAGGTCGTCATGAAGACAATAGCCCTGAGTCTCTCCCAATCAACCCTGGAGATAAAGAATTCTTGCTGGAACCTATCATAGTTGTCTCGACGATCGAACCTTTTAAACAAATAATCCAACATAACCCATCCCGCGTCAACTCTTCGCAAACATCGGCCTACCCTCAAACTCAAAAAATGGAGAAAACCAATTCCTGACGTAGTGCGCGGGGCCAAAGGTGCTATGTCAGTCAATGGTAAGTCAGCAATTTGACTTATCTCTTCCAGTGTTGGCGTGATTTCAAAATCTGTGAACTGGAAAGTCACTGTTGTTGGTTGCCAAAATTCAATCAGTAGAGTAATGAGTGACTTGTTTGCCTCCACATTCAGCAGATTAATTAACGACTCCAAGTATGGCATAATCTTATTTTCGTAGGCCACTCGGATGTTTTCCCACCACTCTTTCAAAGTTTGGGGGACCTTAGTCATCATCCTGATATTAGGAAGGTGTTAGTTGATTTGCATCTGAAAGAATGAGTAAAGGGTATGATGAGTTTATTTGCTCCCAATCCATTAAGTGTTTAAGTTTGGATAATTTATATCAATTCACACAAAGTATATGTCGTCAAGTTTTAAAGAAGCAACTCATTGACATTTGGGTTATTTCCTAAATGTAACGCTAATATCGTAATTGTCTTGCCTAAGGTTATGCAACATGACCTATTTTTAAGAGTAAGGTTTTTTCCTATATGATTGAGAGTGGAGCTGAGTAATTGCAAGAAGGTGCACTATCTTAATTGCCCCAACTCTGAAACTAAGGATATCCAAAGAGAGTTTTGGAGGATTGCAGGAACACGCCTCACGAGTATAGTGTGTGCGTGTACGGCTAAAGACCCGACAGAAAGTGCAAATAACAGTGTAGAGAAAGCAGTAACAAGTAGTGTTTTAAAACAAGCAAGGAACACAAGTTTGGATTTCATTTGCGACCTTTCAGTCAAAAGAATATATCAATTCGAAAAAGCAAACAAGCAAAAAAAAAGTAATCACAAGTATTATTACTAAATTAAGTTTTCTACGGTAAAAACCTAAGTATATTCCCCAGTAGAGTCGTCAAGCTGTCGCACCCTATTTCAAACTGGCCGAAACAGTTCATAAAATTAATATGGTTGTCACTTTGATTTTTGAAAAAATTGTTTTGTTTTGTTTTAGGGTCGCAACCTAAATTTTAAGGAAAATATTAGGAAAACCATTTTTTATGTGTAAATGTAAACTCTGTTTAGATTTGTGAAACCAATGAGATTCTGATTAAGGGTTTTGGTTACTCGAAGGGAATGGGTTAAGCATCCCTCAGAGCCTATCCGAAGATAGTTCTTAAACTCAATTTAAGAAAATTTGTTTATTTATTTGTTTTAAAAATCAATGATAATTAAATCTTGTTAGTTTAAGAAAAAGAGTAAAATACAAGGTACGACACATATACGTTGATAAAATAAATGTGACTAAAGGTAAGTCAATTTTATATATAAAAAAAAGATGTATCTTATATGAAACTTATCCTAGATATAAATGTTGAGTTTAAAGGATATGAAAATGTGTTATCTTATTCATATGCAGAATTAAGATGTAAAAGAAAATAAATTAAAATGAGATAATAGTTAGGTGTAAATATGTGGTAGTATGTGTAATAAATGTTTTTGAATAAAAATAGATATAAATTGAGTTTTCCAAAAATAAACAAATAAAATAAATAATAATAGTACTAAATGCTAAAACATAGTATAAAGTTTGTTATTTTAGCTAAATTTATTATAAAGTATAGTATATACATGTAAGTTGTTTAAAATATGTAACTGTTTGTTATTCTATTTACATGTAAGGATTAGTTGACGAGAGATTAGATGTAGTAAAATAATATGTATATTTAAGTGTAGAGATTTATATATTATAAAAATAAATAAGTAATATTAGTAAAAGGAATAGTAGATAAAAAATAATAGATTATGTTAAAAAATATAGAATTTATACCTTTATGTGTATCACATATATATGTATGTACCTTGTATTTTGAACTTGTTGGCATATCTAAAATCTTGAAATAACATGTTAGCAGATTAGAATATTTTAGAGATATTTGATTAAAAAAAAAATAAGAATAGCCAATAAATTTTATGAATTGATGTAAAGAGTATAAAAATAGGTCTAACTATTAGGACTCATTCCATAGTCACATTTTGTTTTGTTAATTATATAAGCCTACTTCCCTACTTATTTTTTCTTTAAAAAAAATATAATTTCACAAGTTAATTATTTTTAGCCTTTATGTATCTCTAAATTCATTTGGAAGTCCCAATTCATGAATTTTATTTTTTCCTACTTAAATACCTAAATGAATATTATTTCACCCTTTTAAAATTTCAATTGAGAATTTTAGATGATAAGTTTTCCTATTCCTTAAGAAAATTTCACACTATCCAAGGTTTACATTACTAATTCACACAAAAAATTAATAGTTTACTGTAAACTAAGGAAGTAAGACATCATATGAACCTGAAAGACATATTTGATAAGCAATCTATTTTGATCACCATTCTACAACAAAATCTTTAAGAAAAGTTATTATTATTGTTATTTTTATTTCTAAAACAAACATAACTAGTCTTCTTCAATAATGTCTCTCGGTAATTCTAACTTATATTTAACAACAAACACATAAAACAGAATAACAGAACCAGATTAGTATCCATGAACTTGCTTTTTCGGAGGACCACAAAGAACATTACAAACGCAAAAAAAAAAATCACACGTATGCACTTAAATCCTTCATAAAAAGATATCAGATTAGAGAGAAGAAGATGGGAAGTAAAATGAAAAGGAGCTTTTACCTTGTGTTGAGCAGCAAACTAAAGGTTAGACGTCAATGATTCTAACTTCTAAATTCCTCAAACTCGAATTCAAAACCGAAAACGAAAAGAAGAAAGAAGATCGATTTTTTTATGAAATCTAATGCTTGAAGTGTGTTTTATCCCTCTTTTTTGTTTGTTCTCTGATGATTTTTTTTATGATGTTCCTGTCCCGTTTTTGGATGGATTCGAATGAGAACCAAATGGCTGATTTTATAGTCGAATTTGGGGGAGGCTTCCACTATCAAACCCATTAGATTGAGGGTGTAACCAATCAAAATCTGATGGTTTCGCGTCCCCCACTTTTCAGGAGGAGCAATGATGATGATCGAGATTTCTAGGCCTGCTTTGGGTCAGAAATAAATCAAAAAAGATGCAAAGTTGATAGAAAGGGGAGTGTGATTGATGGACGGCAAAGATAATGTTGGAGACTGCAGGAAATCGTTGTTTTCCGGCGGTCCAAAGTTGTTCTTGATGGGAGGGGTCGTCTGGCATAGGGAAGGATGAGGCGTGCAACGTCTTGGGAAGGAGGAGAAAGAGTAAGGGGCATCGTCCTTTTCTTGAAATAGTAAAGAGAACGTTGGGGAAGATGGAGAACTAGGGGGCGTGGTCTAGGGAAAAAGTTGGGCGGCTTGTACTATTTTGGGGAAAAGAAGAAGCAAACATTTCTTTTTCTTTATGGGGAAGGGGAGAAACGTTGGGTCTTTAGGGAGGAAGAAAGGTCTTGATTAATTTGGGTCGTCCGATCGTTTGATCGGACGGTTAATAAAATTATGGAGTTTTTTAAAATAATAATAATTATTATTATATCTATATATATTAACTAATGATAAAAGTTTAATTAACTAGGACCATTAGATTTAATCGTAGGGTCAAGATTTAAGCTAAAGAAGCACAATCCATGTGCTTGCCTACGTGGCATACACGGATTGGCCAGTTTAAGAAGACTTGGATTGCCAAATTTTCTCAAATTAAATTCAGTTAAATTATAACTACTTTCTTTATTAAATAGCCACAAGAGATAATTATTTTGCAAGATTAGCTTATTTGATAAAATTAATTGTTCTTAAAATTAAATTAATATAGATTAGTTTCTAATTTTAAACAATGTACAAAAAATAACCACTGCGACAAAAGAAATTATATTTGAACTAAATAGATTCAATTCTTAAAAACGACACTTATTTAAAAAATGAGAAAGTATGTAGTAATATAATATATTTAATTTTTAGAAGAAATTGAAATAAATTTATGAGGTAAAAATAAATAATTAAAAAAAAATCGTGTTCCTATAAAAATTTCATAACACATATATATATATATATATATATATATATATATATATATATATATATTTT
>JAJOOE010002191.1:0-32128 GCA_036250405.1 Solanum raphanifolium
TTAACTTAGTTGAATTCCCCAAAAGACGAACTATTTATCTGAGTTGTTTTGTTTCTAACGAAATTTATTTTATCAACTCTTGTATTTTCATTTATAATCTTTAGTCAAAACTTTTTTTTTTTTTTGTTTAAAATAGTTTTTCATAAACCAAAAAATGACTCAAATAAAAAACCAACTAATTTAGTTTCGTTAAAATTCTTATTACCTGTCTCTAATTCAAATATATTTCAATTAAGGTCCCATTTTTCTTAAAAAATAAAATCGCTCTTTGTTTAACTACTTTCTCAAAGTTAATCTAATAGCGTAAATTATTATCATAAATACTTACTTAGTCATTTTCTCAAAAAGTTAGTCAAAACTTTTATTCTTCAAGTAATTTAAAATGATTTTCATGTTTTAATGTGTTAAATTGGTTTAATTTATTAAATAAATTCTAATTAGTCTAGTTTTATTAATTTTCTAATCACCTGCACCTTAATTCAAATATTTTCATCTTAGGTCCCTTTTTTTCTAAAAAGATAGAATAAAAATGGTTCATTTCTTAATTATTTTCTCAAACTTAATCGAATAGTGTAAACTATTATATATTCTTTATGTTAAATTACCTTTTCTAAAAAATAGTCAAAATATATTTTAGTCAAGTCGCAGGTCAACCGCATGTTAGCGGGCACTTCGAATGCTTAAACCCTTCTCGAAGTGTAAATTGAACCCCGAACCCTCTTCGGTATTTTCAAACGATTTTTTCTGTTTAAATCTTTGAAAATTATAAGTTTTCTTGATTTCTTTTAAAAATTAAGTGGCAACTCTTTCTAAGTATTTCTCAAATTGTGTTATACTTAGAACATTTCAAAAAGTGATTTTTCTAAACGTTAGTTAAATTACGACACAACACACAATATCCATATCAATTGATACATAGTCTTAGTTCTTGAGAAACAATTTCAAGAGTGAATAAATAATGTTGAGTGTAAAACATGAAAAAAAATATGTTTATTTCTTAAACTGTTAAAAGTGACAAGTAAAAAGGTAGATCAATTTTTAATATAGTAGACAAATAAAAGTGAACGGCGTGAAATAACCAAGTTGAAATATCCATAAAAATCAGTGAAATAAAAAAGAAATATTCTTGTTAAAATTTTAGGAATCCCATATAAGGAGCAAATTACATCTTATCCCTACTCTTTTTCAATTTACAAATATTCTCTTAAATTGTTGTCATCCGGATACGTCACATTTGATACATTATACAACTAGTTTGTTGAGATTAAAAAGGAAATTAAATATAAAATTAAATGTCAGTTCCCCAAATCACGATGTCAATCTCTCCAAAATAACAACTTCAAACAATTCAAATTTCAAATTTTCTTCTCTCAAATCTCGCACAAATCGTAACAGATTAAAAAAAACGACAATTATATATAGTTATGTACAATATACAAAAAGATAACTGTGAATATGATATACATTGATTTATTTATAAAACAGTGTTGCAGATACTTAACAACATCTGATACATCACAACATCTGATACATCACTATGTTATACACATAACAAAGTTATATGTCATATTCATAACTATGAATATGATACAAACTGATTTTGTTATAAAATATTAGTATTTATGTATCAACAATTATATGTGATAGTGTCTATAGATAGATAGCCTTCTACTAGTTGAATAAGGCTGGGTGTATATATCAGTAGTAAAAGATAACAAAATTTGTAATAGTTGTGTATCCAATATGTAACTATGAACATGGTACCTATTAATTTGTATTTCAATAAATTAGGGTTATGTATCAAAACTAATATTTGAAAATGATATATTGTACATAATAAAATTGTAATGTATCATAAAGGTGAAATAAATGAATTATACATTAATTTAAGAATAAAAATCAACTAGATACATTTAAAGATCGGGTGAAAACAAAAAAAGAATAAAATAAAATCAACAATTTGATCGGCTAAAAGCAAAAAAATAAAATGATGAAGAAATCCTTCCACACTTTCTCTTTTGCTCTGTATCAACTCTTGTAGCTATTTTCACTTTCAACAATGACGTCACCCATGGATTTCGACCCAAAGCCCTTACCAAAGTCACCAATAACTCTTGATAAAATTGTAATGTATCATAATGTTGAAACGAATGTGTTATACATTAATTTAAGAAACAAAAACAACTAGAACATTAAAAAACTGAACACATATGTAACAAAAAAGATGAACAACAAGAAATCGAAAAATAAGTCAACAATCTAATTTGGTGAAAGATAAAAAATGAAGAATAAATCCTTCTAGACTTTTTCTTTTGCTCTGTATCAATTCTCGTAGTTTTTTTTTTGACTCTCAACAATGGTGTCACTATGGATTTCGACCCAAAGCCCTTACTGGAGCCACCAACAACTCGACCTTTTTCTCCCTTTTTTGGGCATTTTTTCCACAAACGATTTTGAAGTTAAAGATGCATCCTTCATCGACTAAATCTGTAGATGAAAATGCTAAAAAATAAAAATAAAGTTGATACCTAATGAAGTAGAAAGAAAAAAATTGATGAAGAAGAACTACCTCTTCAATAACTTGCAATCATAAACCAAAAAGAGAAAATATTTGAAATTCAAAAACAGAGTGAGGGAGATAAGTGGTGATACCATGGAGGTGATTTTAGGCGTGAAAAAAAAAAAGAAAAAAAAATCTTGAGGTAATAGTTTACAGTGATGTATTCGGAAAAGTGAGAAAAGATGTGAAAACGGAAATTTTTGTAATATTTTAGAATGATAGAGAATAAAAAAAAATAGGGCAAAAAAATGTATAGTTAGATAATTTTTCCTTTTTAAAAAAAAAAAAGTTTTGGGCCTGATTTCCAAAGTTTGGGCCTCACACTATTTGAGCTAAAAGATGGACCTATTCCACTACCAAAATTGGACCAATTGTCCAACTACATATACATTTTTCAATATAATTTTATTTTCTCACAATAAATATGCTCCACATATATCTTTTTCATAACTTAAAATAAAATATCTTAACTAATACTTAATTAGTTTTGATATGATTTGAAATTACAAGGAAATCATGCAGTAGTTGAATAAATCATGTAATGATGTCATTTACACAGCAAACATAAATTCTTGATGACAAAATCATTAATTATTTTAATTTAGGCCACAACTACTAATTAATAAACAAAGTCTTCATTCTACTCGTTTTCTTTAAATTGATTTTGCAAAACATGGGTCCATTCCACGTATTCTATACGTGTCTATATATTGCATTTTCCACCATCTTTGCTTCATTTTTTATTTTATTTTTGTGGTTTTGCTTATAGAGAAAAAGCTCAAAATAGTCTTTTATATTTGGACTCAGAATTAAAAGAAATTTTTTATACTTTAATTTGTAGCACTAATAATCCTTTACACAATATTGATATACTTTCGGATGTTTTACACAAATAGCTGGCCTAATTTATTATTTATTTTTTCTAGTCGATATATATATATACCCATTATCTCTGTTTTTGTTGATGGACAACTATTTAGGTCGATTCTTTTAAATTTGTAACTATACACTAAAACTAATGGAACTTAGACTCACATAACTCTTTGTTTATAGTTTGTAGGTTCAAAATAATTCCTTTTAAGTTAAGTTTTGTTAATTTTAGGACCAAAATGCACTAATATTGTATAGCTAAAGGAAATAATTTAACTAAAATTAATTTTTTACTTCCGTTATAGAAAAAGGATACATTTGAGTCATTTGTATAATAGTAGGGGTATATATGCGTCACTTTCATAACGATGGTATATCAATTTTAAATGACAAAATTGAAGAGTATATCAAACCCTTTTCCTATTAAAGAATAAGAATGTCTTTGGTTAAATGTCTAAATATAAAGGACTATTTAGAGCTTTTTTTTCTTTTTGTTTGTACTAATTCTTTTTCAACAAATTAGAACTCGACAAACATGACTTACTAGCGCAAGTCTCTCTTAAACATCAACATCTAACTATCATCATCAACATTTAAAACTTTAATTAATTTTACAAATTGATCTTCTTGTCTTATTCTAAAAAGAAAAGGTTTACTCCTATACATATAAAAATGATTTTTTACACAATTATATTAAGGTATAACTTGTAAGTACATATAAAATAAAGGGAACCCAGTAATAAATCCAAAAAAGAATACAATATAAGTTTATCGATATTCTCGTTCTACCATCCAACAGTGTGGAGGGATGAATACGTGATCCTTCAACTCTTAAATTAGAGATATTAAGTTCACACTAGGGCGGGGTTCAAAATCGAATCGAAGCCGATAATTCAAATTGATAATTTGGTTATTTGATCAATGGTTCGGGTTAATGATTAATTAACAGTTTGGGTCTCGATTTAATATAAACTTCTTATTGGCTTATCGGTTCGGATCTCGATTTGGCCATATTTCTAATCGAGTGCCCCGATAACCCGATAAGAAGTTTAATTAATTATATTTATATCAGTTAAGGTGTTAGGCACTTTTAGCTTTTAGGTTTACACTTCATTCTTCATACTCTTTACAATGACTTTATAGTTGACACTCAAATTTCACAATAATATTCCAAAGTTGTGACATCACTCATTGATTCACGGTCACTGCTCCCACGTCGGTGAGTTATATTGAATATCATTCTCTAAGTGTCTAAATTGAGGTCCAATGGTTGGTTCCCTTGGTTTAAGTCTTTGTTTTTATCTTCTCATTACAGTGAGTGAGTCAGTGAAATATGCTTGCAATATTGCAATACTACAATCTGCAATGAAAAAGTTTTTATTAGTAATGGTCTTATGATCATTAATGTTTAGTAGTGCTGTAATGGTTTCTCTTTATAGTTCATATCGAAATTGGCTTGGTTGTTATGAGGAGCCCTTTTGAGTTTGCCAGTTTGGGCAATATTGACATCTCTGTCAAGGTTAATACGGAGTTTTATCAAGTGTTTTATGTAGTAATGGACTAACACGGAAAAGTTCATCAGTGACTATTGGCTAATGCGTACGGTTAATTAGTGATTAGTCCATTAGTAATTCTCAATAAAAATTGTGTGAACTGTTAACGGTTAACTCGATAACCGAACCGATAACGATTACTAACCGATAAACCAATAACCGACAAATCGACATCTTAACAGTTCTATAACGATTTAGCATGATTACAAATCGATAAATAAAACCAATAAATTTCAAAACCGAATCAATCGATACACAACCCTAGTTCATATAACTTGATTTTAAAACAGTCATGCCAGTATATTTCGAATACGTTACATTTCTTAGGTTTTAACCAACTTCTACTGTCTTTTAATTTAGGGGGGGGGGGAGGGTACCAAGACGACAGAGATTCTGAAAGGAGTTGCAGTCGTTGGACTAACTAAAAACAAGTGGCCAAAGAGGTTTACATCAACATACTCACCAACTACCCAACATTTCACAACAAGTGCTTCTTACTTTTGTCAAATACTAATAAAGTAATATGGGCCAATGTGTGCCTCTCTAATAGCTTTGTGACAAAGACACTTTCCTTCACGCTTAATTAGAGGTGTTATATAGGTGTGATCAAGTTATATGGGTTAAAAAAGAGGGATAAGTTAATAAATGGATGAATTCAGAGAAAACTGACAAATATATCCCTAAATTATCGTAAATGGTATGCATATATCCTCCGTCATATTTTTTAGACATTGGTGCCACTGCCATCCAAAAACTAAAGCATATATGCCCTTCACTCTAACGGAAGACTAAATAAATAGGGACACGTGACACAATAATCTTATCCGTTGATCCAATATTTAATAAATGTCGGGTCGGTGGATAAGATTATGACACGTATATCTCCATTAGTATAAAGGGTATATATGCTCTAGTGTTTGGACAGCAGGGACACCAATGTCTCAAAAATATGACGGAGGGTATATGCATATATACCATTTACGATAGTCCAGGGGTATATTTGTCCTTTTTCCCATGAATCAATGACTAGCTGTTTAAAAGTTACTTAGGTTGAATGAGTTAAAAGGTGAATCATAACATAAAATTTTAATTTCTTTGTTTGTTCTTTTATGATTTATAAATACCAAATATTTTTTTCTCTTTATTATAGATATATATAAATATTATCAAATAAAAAAATTCAAAATATTTTTATTTTGACAAGATTTCTCATGAATTAATTTGAGCTATGTGTCATGTTAATGTTTAGATAATCTGAATTAGGGTGATAAAAATGCATCGATCTGCCCAAACTTGCACAAGTTGGGCGGATCATATCTTCATGCGCTAATTATTGATCCGACCAAATATGTATGTATGCGATGGTCGGACGATCGAGCTATATTTTTATGGACTAATTTTGTCTTGATAAATGTATTTGTTAATTAGTGATCCATTATGTAGTTTCAATTTAAAATAGAGAATCTGAATCATCAAAGAATTAATAATCAGTTTGAGAAGTATTTCAAGTGAAATAATGAATTTCACTCACGAAACTTCATCATTATTATTTTTTTAGTGAAATTCATGTACAAACAATATAACGTTTCACTCTCAAATATCATTTTTTAACGTTAATTTCAAATACTTTTTTTCCTATCAAATTTCAACCAAATCAATATTCAAACATCGATATTAGTAATGTTCAAGTGGAAAATACGTTTTTGATCCATTTATAATGAGGAGTATATTATAAATAAAATATAGGCACGTTTTTAGTTGCACTTTACAAGTTTTGTAACTCAAAAAGGCAAATTTAATTTACACGATATCAAACGGCAAACTAAATTTTAAGAAAGTTTGCTACACTTTTTAAATTTCGAACACAAATTTCCTTCGCATGTTTTCTCGATCGAGTTAATTATATGAGGATTACTTAATGCAATTTACTTCTCTTGTGTGGCTTGCGTCTTTGTGAGGTATTATACTACAATAGGATTTACTTTATATCACCCGAAAAATAATAACCAGATATTATTATTTTATATATATATATATATATATATATACTGCTGATAAAAGCTTTTGGATGGTTTCTTTCCAAGGGGCATTGATTTCTTTGATAGTATATTCTAGAGGAATTTTATTTATAATTTGACCAGAGTACAATATGCCTTTTTCATAGTTGGAATATTTACCTTAGAAAAGGAGGAGGTAGATAGAATAAATACATTCAAAATTCATAAGTCTTAGATTTGAGCTCTTAAAATAAAATTGTTTTTAATATAAAATATTTTTATCTTAAAAATTAAATTCTCAACATAAATTTAATCTAGTTGAACTTCAATATAATACTGAAATCAAGGTGTGAGTATACTCTTGACGTTTATTTTTCTTTTTTCATTGTGACAATCATTGTATTAGACTTTGAGAAAGCACAAGAAGAGAACATTTTTGACTTTTTTGTTACTTTTAAGGACAAGATGTGAGTAATATGTGTCAATAAATTCATCTTTGAAATGATTTTGCTTCTTCTAGTACTAATTTTTTCTTATTTCTTTTGTCTCATTATGTCTCTCATGAAATTTCATCTAAAAGTAATGCCTCATAGCAGTGTAATTTTGCTTTTTTATTTAATTATAAGTTCAAAATACAGATGCTTTTTATTTTTAAAATGAAAAAAAAAACATTAAACATTGTATTTGATTAGGTTTTTGATACAATAATAAGATAATTTAGTGTTTATTTATGCTTGGATTGGTAAAGAGAAATAGAGGTAATTATTTTTTACTTTCAATCATGTATCAATTTAAAATCTTAAGTAATACTTATTTTTTTTGTCTCAATTTATATGTCATAGTTTAAACTTCGAAACTCAAACCTTTTAAATTTTGACCGTGAATTTTGAAAATTATGTAAAATATAACTGCAAAGAGGCGGCATTTTCAAAGTTTTTCGACCTACTAAAGCAGGTAATACTATACGCCACACTAATTAACAATTTAAAATATATGAAATTTATGATTTTTCGAAATTCAAACATTTTCATAATTTTCACTCCAAATCCCACACAAAAATTCAAAAACAATTTTAATTATATTCATATAAAAAAATAATCAATTTTCAATTTAAAAACAAATGAGTACTACTTTTGTTCAAATTTCACAAATTTTATGTCCAAACGTCCATATAAAGAAAGAAAAAACAGGAAACTAATTGCTGGTCCCATTATCATATTAATGTTGTGACAAATACATGGTTTTGCCAACAAAAACCAACTAGTACTTACACTAAAGTCTTTGAGAAATTAATTAAGTAGGTTTAATAGAAAAACTTTGCCATTATGACACCCCACAAAATATACAAATTTACCAAACTTTGCCATTAACATACCCTACTTACCTAGTCATACATAAAATCCAAATTAAACCTTGCATTAATATGCAAGTATGTGGTTGTTTAAACTTTTTTCTTTTAATTTGTACTGCTTTTATTTTATTTAATTAATTACATTCTCAGTAACAAAGGAATATATGTTTTTTCTCCAATCATGAAGTTTGGAGTTATATATATTAAGGCTTAACTTAAGCAAAAACTGGATTTTTAAATTATAATTAAATTAAATTAATAAATTATAATCAAAGGGACAATATGTATATACCCCACATTACAACATGCAATGCTAGAGGCAGATTAAGACAGGTTCCATTAGGTTCATAATTAAATCTGTTTCTTTCTATTCGAACATAGTACCTACGAAAAAAACTAATTGCACATATATATAATAAGATCGTTGTCTTCGGAATGATTAAATTCATCGATTCAACATTCTGAAACTGCTGTTAGGGTTTTGCCCTGATTTTCTTACCATAATTTAAGATTTATTTTTCCTTAAAGAAAAGACAAAACATTACCATAAATGTTTTTACTTTTCCTGAAAGGAAAATATATTATTTTTTCATATTTGGTTTATTCTTTCCTTTTAGGAAAATGTTTTGGAGTAGCTAGTCCTTTTCTAGTAAGAAAAGGTTTTAGGACTCTATAAATATAGATTTGTTTCTTCTAACACAATAACAATAGCATTCACAATGTAGTTGTTTAAGAGTTTAGTTTATGGGGAGACTTTCTCTCAACAATTTTAATATCTATTTTATTAGTTTTTAATATGTAGGTCGTTTGACCAACCTCTAATAATATTATGTCTTTTAGAATAGTTTTGTTTGTCATCTAATTTACCATCTCAATGGTTTGCAATTGTAAGCTTCCGCATGACGCCCTAATCACCCTTCACAACCCAACAGTCCTTATTTTCTTACCTTATTTGAAGTTTATTTTTTCCTAAAAGAAAAGACAAAACATTACCATAAATGTTTTTACTTTTCCTGAAAGGAAAATATAATATTCTTCCATATTTGAGTTATTCTTTCCTTGGAAGAAAAGTTTGGAACTCTATAAATTGAAGACCTCTCTTCTCATATCAAAAACAATAACATCCACAATGTAGTAGTTTAAGAGTCTTGTTTATGGGGAGATTTATTCTCTCTAAAGTTTCTATGTTTTTCTTTATATTAGTTTTGATATAATAATATTTTGATTTTTAGTATAAGTTTTTGTTATCTTATTTATCAACTATATGATTTACAAATTGTAAGCTTCTGCATGACGCCCTAATCACCCTTTCCAACCCAACAACTGCCTCTATTATTAATATCAGAAGGAGTTCAAGTCACGCTCGAAAAAAATCCAATAATGTTTGGAGGATCAAAAACCCTAATCGACGTTTGTGTTCTCCATACACAAGTATATATATTTTTTCTTATTGATTGAACTTATTAATAATTGTAAGGAAACAAAATAAAATGAAACACAACGATGTACTATAACTAACACAAATTTAGTGATGCTTTAATGTTGTTGTACGTTTATAGTTGCTTAATTAATATGTATTAGACCCTACAACACAACATGCAAATTAAATATGTAAAACTTTAATTAGAAATGCAAAATGCAAGTTGATCAAAGTGAACGTACATCTATAGACCCTACTATACATATATGCATGCTAGAGGCTTATTAGAGCAGGTTGAGTGGATTCATGACTAAATCGATTGCTTTCAATTCCAAATATATATATATATATATATATATATATATATAGTAAATAATGAACCTTCTTAGTAAAAATTCAACCTTTGCTACTAAGTATCATAAACAAAGCTAGAATATAGCTTTACCGATTTGGTTGAATTCGGTAAGAAATTTATTGAATATGTACGAACTATCAATTGAAAAACCTATAACCTCAAATTCATAAGCTTCAAATTCTAACTCCATTTCAGTTCTATTGAATATTTGTATAACTAATAAAGCTTGAATTTAGTTTTTTCTTTTTTCCTCTTTCACTACAAGAAAACATGAAATCCATTAATCTATCCCTGGATAGGTTTAGTATGAGACTTTTATTTCAACTACAAAATTTTATTCATCGCTAATTTCTTATTATTGATAGTGTTTTATTATGTGTTGGCAAAGAAACCATCATGTGGTATCTTTGATGGTGGTTAATCTCACACTTGAATTGTCATATATATATATATATATATATATATATATATATTATGTGTGATGTGGAGTTGGTTAGCTGTCTGTATGGCAAAGGCTGTGTAGACAACTTAGTCGTGGGGTGTATCAAGCACTTGAAAGACAAAACCCACCAACATCTTGAAATGGACCATTTTTATTTATTTATTTTTTCTTGCATTAACTCATGAAATTAATACTACTACAACACAACACAATGGGAAGTAGGCCTTGAGTTGTAAAGAGGTTAGGGGTAGAGCATGTCCCATGCATCTATTTGCCTTTTTCAAACTTTTCTTTTATCTATTTTTCTATATTGGATGGTTAGGTTGAAACAAAGGTTAGAGGCGAATTCAGTATTTAAAGTTTATGATTTCTGAATTCTCACCTTCTGAATCAGCTGGGGGATTAGGTTCCATAATTTATAATTTGTACAATTATTGAATTCTATCGAACACATATTAAAAACAATATATTTTACCTAACAGATGTACGTTTATACAAGAGTTTCAATTAAATTCATCTATCGTAATATATGCATGGTTGAATTTCGCTAACATACGACAAGTTTGTTGTGTACAGTGCTAAAGGTTACTCATAATTTGCTTAAGGTTACAAAATCAAATCTCCAGTGTGACGTTCTTGCTTGTTTTTAGTCCTTTTATTAGAATTTCTAATTTCGACATTAATTAATCTATGCAGGGCCGATGCTAGGGTTCATCTGAAACCCTTCGTTCGAAAAAACACACTATATATTCAAGTATAAAATTAATAATATTTATAGTAAATATTAAATTATTTTAATGTATCGTACGTTTATTTTTTAATATTTTGAATTCTTTATCGGTTCCACCATTAGTGGTAGGGTTAGTATGCAGAGAAATATATTATATATTGATATGGTTAAAGTGTCTCATTCTTGGTGCTCCTTAGCTAATATTCAGAAATAAGGTGGACATAGTTTCATGGCATTAATAATATCTTTCAACCAAACTGTGGGGATGGTCTTTTGCACTCCTTTCTGGTCATGTCTTAATTATGACTTTAGAATATTAGTCTTCTTCTTTGTTTCTTATACTATATAATATAATATAATATATTAATTTGTACATTTCTATGTTTGTGTACATGTGTGTTACCGACTTGTATAAATATATTTATTGTGTATATATTGACATGGTCCATATACATATATAATGATATGAATCTAACATTTGGTTTGAAAATAACTAGTCACATAATGTGGTGGACAAATAAAATTATTTTTACTCTTAATTAGATATTTTGAATTCGAATATTATAAATGAATAACAAAACATGGTAGTGGGTGCTTTCTTTTTAATTGGCTTTATGCATTGCCAAATTGGATTAATTAGAGCTCCAAAATAAATATAAGATAACATGTGGAAATTAAAACTAACAAAAATGTTCTATAAGAAATTAAGAATAATTAATGGTCGCTTAACCAAATAATTTTTAAAGTAACTAATTAGATAAGCACTCCTATCATATTCACTAAATTCCTCTCTACTTTAAAATAATTACATAATTCCTCTCTTCCCTTTTTATGCCCTTCTTATTTGAAAGACATTTAAACATTCATTTTCAAAATTATGGTGGGAAACACAAAACCCCTTTCTATTCAATATCTTAATTGTTGGGGGGCCTTAACTAAGGAGCTAAACCAGAGGATCTCATTCCATGCCTTATCCCCCTCGCTATCTCCCTCTTTCTCAATGATGATGTGCATTAGGTACACTGGAATTAATATCAGATATATTGAATGAAATTGATTTTGGATACTCAAATACATGAAATTGATATTGGATACCTACATAAAATTTGTGAAACTCAAATACATTCTTAAATACATATACATAGGAATTAGGAATAGAGGCATGAGAGAAGAGAGAGGTGAGCGAAAGAGTCTGTGTATCAGAGATAAATATGAATTACGATTAAATAAAATGTATCTAAAATAAATTACATCTAATTTAACTCGTGTATATCTGAAATACATATATTTGTTCCGTATACATGTATTTGGAACATAATTCTTCTAGTTTAGGGTTTGGGGCCGAAAATAAAATTAGGTAAATTGTTGTTTCATCATATTATAATTAGCACCAATAATAGTATGATTTGTTTGTTTTATTTTGGTCCCTCATAGAGCACTTATTTTGTTAAACGGCCGACCAAGTAATTAAGTTTTTAATAATTTTCTTAGCTTAGACGGCTTTACTATATATGATTAAAAACTATGGTCCCAAAAATATAACCAACTTCCCCATCTATTTATTATAATAATGATACTAATAATAATAATACTACTAATAATAATAATAATATAATAATAATAATAATAATAACAATAATAATAATAATAATAATAAAAAATTATTAATTGAATTCATTATTTTCAATTAACATGTTGCAAGGACGGAAAATAATTAAAGATAAAAGAAGTCAAAACTACCAAATAAACATAGGTTACAACAAAAACCTTATTATCAATATTGAAGTTTCTAAATTATGTCAAATAAGAGATGTGTGGTGGTACAATATATGACATACAAAATTTTGTATGTACGTAGATTTGAAAAAAATCTTGTAAATCAATCGAATTGAATCCAATAGAATATTGAATCAATCGAATAAAGATCTCCATTCTATTTCTATCGTTAGTAGCAAATTCACACTAAAGACAATGCAGACATTTGTAGCTAGTCTTCAAATTTTAAATATGTTGCTAATTATAAGGTATGTAAATGATCTTTTTTATATGTATGATCGTAAGTTATTGAAAAGTTACTGATATAAACTTAAATACACGCCTCACACTACTTTTTAAATGGAAAGACTCCCTATACCAAGATAATAAGTGAATATGATCAAAACTAATGATTCTTCAAATATTATTTTTTTCATTTTCTTCTATTTTTATTTCCTCATAGATTGGCCAAAGTTGGCAAAAATAGTACTCCTATAATATATGTTTGGCATAGCAGTACACAAACTTTTGCCTATTGAAACTTTAGCCACATCTTTAATTTGTAGTTGAAACTACAAGTCTTTTGAGTTATCTTTGCACTGTATACCCATATTGCATTATTGTGTTGTCTTTTTGTCTTAGCCTCTTTAGTCTTTAGTATGGACCATTACTACAGTGACTCTGGTCCTAAACATTATAGAATATTCAAAATTTAGAGTCGGTGAGTTCAAAATGACTAGAACTATATACAGTTCAATATGTTTAGCTAGACTTAGAAAAGTTGATCTAAATCCGTTTTTGCATGTCACATTTTTGCAATTTCTAGTAAGTATTCATTCATCCTTCACTAAATATCTCAGACTCAACTCATATGTTTGGGATCAATCTTATTAGGGAGCATTGTACTCTCTAATATGAAACTTTTCAGCTTGAATTTAAATTTTATACGACCTCAATATAAATATCAAACACCACTAAAAAATACTTTTAAAAACATACATTCTAATACTCATTTGTGTTGTGTTTCTCTATTATCACCTCAATGTTTTGAAAAGGAGTAAATGAGGTACTAACATTAGGACCATCTTGATTTATTTTTTGAACCACTATAATTATATCTCACTTTGGGTATGTACTCCCCTCCTTCATTTTTACATTATTTCAAAATTAAATTTTTACATTTATTTGCTATTTTTCATATATCAGAAAAAAAAAATATTTTTTTATTTTATCCTCAACGTTAATTACTTATTTCTCGAATAACCTAAAATTATATTAATTTTTATTTTTTAACAGGCGTACAAAACTACCAACATGGGTTGTGGTGCACTGGTGGGAGTGTTTCACCCTTAACCAGAGGTTTCGGGTTTGAGCCCTAGGTATGGAGAAAATCTTGTTGGGAGCACCACCCCCGAATGGGCCCTGCAAAGCACAATCCGGATTTAATCGGAGCTCCAATGTGGGCTTCAACACTGGATGAAAAATAAAAAAAACAGACGTACAAAACTCAAAATGAATAAATAAAAATGAACGACGATAAGTTATAAAGTACAATTGATTGATAAATCTAACTAAGAGTTAATATCTTCACATACATGCAATGCAGTGTTGTAAAGTACAATTGATTAACTACCTTTTTTACAATTTTGAAATTCACGCCATAGGTTAGTCCATTGTACGTAATGTAGCATAAACTTGACATAGAAAGGTTATAATTGCAAAGATTTTTTGTTAGAATTCCTTCAATTACTTTGTCCTTATTTATTATAGGTAACTTTTTTTGGATTTTTCTGATCTTCATATAATCCCAGCACTTCATATATTCTCTTAATGGGGGATTTTTAAAATAGCACTATTTAGTATCGAATGAAATTACGTGAATATAATATCTGATTTTAACTATATATAGTAAAAATTACATGTATGTAAAGACATATGATATGTATAGCCAACTTGATCCATTATATATTTGTTTTCAAACTATATGTGAGATCAATTATATGTGAAAAATATGTAAAATATATGTGGAGTGTATATTTGTTATAAAAATATATAATGTCCTTATGTTTTGTAATTTTTTTTAATAGTACCATTATAAAGAGTAATAGAAGGACTCTAAATCGTTGCATCGAGTAGTTTTTATATCTTTTTTAACTTGGCGTTTGGTATCAATATTATTGGGAGTTTGATTTTGAATAATTTAAATTCAAAACTTTTTAAAATATTTATTGTAATCCCATTTAATAGAAATATTCCCTCAGTTTCTTAAAAGAATTTACCTTAAACCTTCAAGTGAATTTGGATGTACATTTCTTATTATTTTTAAATATAAATAGTATCTAGAAATTACAAAAAAAAAACACTTTATTTAATTTATAATATTTAAAATTACTTTAAATTCTTCTTGTTGTCAACCTTTTTTGATGATTGTTTTTTTTTTAAAAAAAAAATACAAGGTAGGACGTAAATATTGAAAAGTCTTTCAAGAAAGGAAACATTTTTATTTAATCAATAGAAAGAAAAGAAAAGGTATATATAATTTTTTTTATAGGAAAATAATCATTAATTTTATCCTGAACTTCTAAAATAATAAATAATTTGAGATATTTAATTTTAAAAATTAAGAAAATAATTTGAAATGAAAGAGGTAATTACCAAGATGACACAAGAAATTTCGTTGGTTGGATAACCCTTTCCCCATCCGACCCACTAAAAGTTGTCCCGACTCGATCCAAGCTCGAACCTAACAAAGACACAGTTTAGTTTAGTGGGTCAAGTCGGGCCAAACCGGTCCCCGTTGCCAGTCTTAATTGAAGGTCTCTTTACTATCTTTATCGAATTATGTGGTCAAAATTTAAAAGAAATTAAATGAATCCACGTATTTGAAATATAGCCATCATTTAAATAAGGTGAAAAAAGGAAAAGACATTAATGCCAATTGTGTATTTTTTTGTGGAATTTTGGTTCTTTAGGTTAAAGTTGGCTTACGTTTGGATATGTGATATGTAGTTATGATTTTAAATTAGCATTTGAAAATGTAATTTAGGATCGTGATATTAACTTAGCTTTTAGAAATGCGATTTGGGATCATAATTCAAATTTCAAATTCAACAAAAAAAAAAAATGATTTCGAATCGTGAATTTAATTTATATTTTTTTTAATGTAAAACTTGATCCATAAGTTTATATTTTGTAAGAAAGACCTACCATTTTGAAACTCTACAAAAAATAAAAATAAAAACTCATGCTCCACTGAAGAGATTGGTTGTACCACGTGAAAGATATATAAAAGAATAATTGGTTACTACTCTAATTGATTAATGAATCTCTATAAAATTATGTGTATTTTGATAAATTATTAAGTAATTAAACGAGTTATAAGATAACAAACAAACAAATCAAATATAGAAGTTGATTCGATATAATTTGTGATTCATTGTTTAGTTCATCTTAACCCAAAAACATCTTTAAAAAATTACTACAGTGGATATGTTAACAACCTGTAATAAAGATTACTAAGTATCAGCATCAAAATGCAATCGTTAAGAGAGCTTAAAAAAAATCTCAATAAACACAACTATTGAAAATAATCTATATAGAATTTGTGCACGGGTTGTAGATTGGGAGAACTCAATTTAGTTAACTAAAAATCAGTAGCATATTGAATTTAATTTTTCAATATATAAAATATCTCGACCAAACTAACTCGAATTCACGTCAAATAAACACATTAAAAGAGTTGAGTGTTCCAAAGTTTTCCCTAGGGTCACACTCACACACATGCATAAATAAATAGATTAACACCAACATAACAACAATATTACTATTTAGTAGGTACAACTAATTTAATAAACCAAATTTGGAGGTTAATTATGTCAATTTATAGTTAGTTAACTTCAGTCAAAAAATAAAATTAGTGTCCCACATGGTTTAGTCAATCTAACCCAATATTTTAATATTCTCAACCTAATTAATTAATCACAGCATTTGCCTTGCTTTAAGGGTACTATTGACTTCCCATATTTCCAACTATCACAATAATCACATTAAATTAATCCAACTTCAACTTATCAAATTGATCAAGTAAATCCAAGAGAATAAATCAATTAATTTTTTAATCCATTAAATAAATAATGAAAATGACAATACTATTTTCCTAGTATTATTTTATTTAATACCATAATAATTGAAAATAACAAAAAGAAGAAAAAAAAAGTGAATAGCTGGCTTTAAGATCTTTGTTGTTTTGCTGGCTTCTGAAGATACAGCAGAGTTTCTTCAGATCCGAAGAAAATGGTCAGAAAAATAAAATTTTATTCAACCAACCAAAAACCATAAAAATATACTTATCAATTATCAAGAAACCTAAAAAAAATAACCAAAAAAAAAAATCATCACATGTGAATGAAACTGTTTTTTCCTTAACACTCAATTTCGAGTCTCAATATTAAAACAATTCTTGAATAAAAGCTATCCCTGATATAAATTTAAATTATTTGAGCCACAATTTAAATATTCCGCATCACAAAAAAAACAACTAAAAAGTTAAAAAAAAATTATAGAGAGAATCATTTATCAAAAATGCTAAAAAAATAATTTACTAAGTGGTGTACTTCATAAGGCTACTAGTTTTTTAATAAAAAATGTTGAAATGAGGCTATTTCTTTTTTTAACTAGAGATTTTGATTTTGAGTGGTGAATATAATATATTTTTGATAAAAAGAGTGACACCGGATTAGGGGTGTGCACTATTCGGATTAAACCGAATAGCCAAATCAAATCAAACCGAATTTTTATTTGGATTGGTTTTTTGGTTTTTCTGATTGATGGATTAATAAATTACTTTGTTTGGTTTCAGATTTTAAAAATAAAAATCGAAAAAAACCGAATTATAATATATATATATATATGTTTAGGCTTAGAATTAAGTTGGAGTTAACCACTTTTGTCCCTTTTTGGTTATTGTCTTTCATGATGATTACGTTTATATTTTATGCTTGAATTACATCTCTAATAGGTATACTTATAAGTATTGTGTTTTAAGTTTACTTATGATTTATATTAGAAAGTATATTTAAGGGATTAAATATTTTTACTTTGGTTATGTATGTTATTAATTATTGACATAACCGAATAAACAAACCAAAAAAAACCGAACCGAATAGAGGAAAACCAAACCAAACCAAATTTATTTTGGATGGGATTGGGTTACATTTTTACAAAACCAAAAACCAAAAAACCAAATGCACACCCCTACGCCAAATAGACTCTATCCGTAAATAATGATTCTAACTTAATTAGACTCCAATTGAGAGATCGAATAGGTAAATAGTGAAAGTTTAAAACAGAGCAAGAGAGAGAGAAATAGACAAGTTTTTTACATGGGAACACACATACATGTGTGGACATAGAATGCATAGAGGAGTCATCATATATATGTATACATCTTTTTCTTTTTGTATGATACAAACAGAGAACTCTCTCTTTCTCTTTTGTGTGAGAAATATATATATTTGTGTGTATTTTGAGACAAAAACATGACAAAGAGTATTGTTAGTGAAAGCACACTCTAAACCAGTTTTTCACTTTCCATCAATTTTGATGATTTGTTAGGGTTTTCTTGGTTTTTTTTTCTGTCTTTTTTCTTGTTTCTTGTTTCTGTCTGGTGAATTGTGAAGTGGGGTTCTGTTATTTTGTTGTGGGTGTGGCAAAAACAGTGTAAAGGTGGAATCTTTTGTTTTCTTGGAGCAAATTTTGAGTGTTTCTTGATTTTGAGAAAAAAAGATTGGATTTTTTGCTTGATTTTGAGCTCAAAGTGAGTCAAGGTTGTTGGAGACCTCAGTTATTTTGTGTTTAATGGATGATTAGGAGGGAATTTTATGTTTTGAAGTGGTCAAATTGAAGAAAATGAGGGGTTTTGGGTTGAATCTTGTAAAATTGTTCTAATTTGGTGGTAATTCAACAAATTCTCTTGAGTATTATGTACTTATAATTGGTGTTTCTGGAGATAGATTTCTTTGTTGAACAGATATAAAAAAGGTATGGACTTTTGAAACTTCTTTGAGTTGAATTTATTGTGATTTATTTTGTTTTTTGCTAATTGGTACAATTAATATGCTTAAAGAATATTTGTTTCTTTTTATTTGATGACAGCATTTCTATTCCTAATGGGAAAGTAAGTATTTATGAGGTGAAAGACTTGTTGGTTCTTGAATTGATTGTCATATTAGTAAGATTTTGTTGACATCAAGATGATTACTTTTATGGATCCAAAGGACAAAGTGAAGGAAATAGAAAAGTGTTTAGATTCTCAACTATGGCATGCTTGTGCTGGTAGTATGGTACAAATGCCTTCAATTAGTTCAAAAGTTTTCTACTTTCCTCAAGGACACTCAGAGCATGCCTCTGGAAATGTTGATTTTAGGAGCTCCATTAGGATTCCGTCGTATATTCCTTGTAAAGTCTCCGCAATTAAGTATATGGCAGATCCTGAGACTGATGAGGTTTTTGCCAAAATTAGGTTGATTCCTGTTGGTAGGAATGAGGTTGAATTTGATGATGATGGGGTTGTTGGGATGAATGGTTCGGATAACCAAGATAAGCCTAGTTCATTTGCTAAGACGTTAACGCAATCAGATGCGAATAATGGTGGAGGTTTTTCTGTCCCGAGGTATTGTGCAGAGACGATCTTTCCTCGTCTGGATTACTCTGCGGATCCTCCTGTTCAGACCATCCTTGCTAAGGATGTTCATGGGGAGACATGGAAATTCAGGCATATTTATAGAGGGACGCCAAGGCGCCATCTGTTGACGACTGGATGGAGTACTTTTGTGAACCATAAAAAGCTCGTTGCGGGTGATTCCATTGTGTTCTTGAGGGCTGAAAACGGGGACCTTTGTGTAGGCATTCGGAGGGCAAAGAGGGGAATTGGAGGTGGACCTGAGACTTCTTCTGGATGGAATCCGGCTGGAGGGAATTGTATGGTACCATACGGAGGGTTTTCCAGTTTTCTTAGGGAAGATGAAAATAAATTAATGAGAAATGGGAATGGGAATAATGGTGGGAACTTGATGAACAAGGGAAAAGTGAAGGCAGAATCAGTTGTTGAAGCTGCAAATCTTGCAGCCAGTGGACAGCCATTTGAGGTGATCTACTACCCTCGTGCTAGTACTCCGGAGTTCTGCGTGAAGTCATCGCTTGTAAAGTCAGCATTGCAGATCCGTTGGTGCTCGGGGATGAGGTTCAAGATGCCTTTTGAAACTGAAGATTCTTCACGGATAAGTTGGTTCATGGGAACTATATCTTCAGTTCAGGTCTCCGATCCCGTTCGATGGCCAGATTCACCGTGGAGGCTTCTTCAGGTAATACCATCTTTATTTAGTGCATCCCCATTGTGATCTGTAATATATGATCCTGATGTAAGCAACACATACTCGGTCACATAATGTTTCTCACATTTTGTGCTGATTGTTCCCCACAGATTCGTTTTTTGTTTTGATTAAAAAAGAAAAACAAATATCATTTCATTAATAACATAGTGTTGCACTCGTTATGTTATACACATATACTTATAGGAAGTGATTCAGATTGGTATACCAAAAAGGAAAAGAACTCCCAATCTGTAGAAAAGATAAACTATTTAAATTTGTTTTTAGAGAAAAAAAGAATCAGGGACTTTTTATATTCTGTAACACGATGTTTGATGACTTTCACAATCTCGTGAAAGTTGGAGAGTTTTGATACCTGTATTTGAACTCAATGAACAATACTTGGAGTTGTAGCTTTTATTTCCCAAACAGAGGGTTGAATTATTACATAGTGTGTCCTGTTTCTTTACTTACAAAAGAAGGGGACAGAATCCGACAATCAATCAATTCTTGCTTAATTTAGTATGATCCTGACTTAAATTGTGATGAATTGCTGTAGGTGACGTGGGACGAACCTGATCTGCTCCAAAATGTGAAACGTGTCAGCCCATGGCTTGTGGAATTAGTCTCAAACATGCCTACCATTCATCTTTCTCCCTTTTCGCCCCCACGAAAGAAACTAAGATTACCTCAACATCCAGATTTTCCTCTCGATGGCCACCTTCCTATGCCGGTTTTCTCCGGCAACCACCTTCTAGGGCCTAATAGCCCCTTTGGTTGTCTTCCCGACAACACCCCTGCTGGCATGCAGGGAGCCAGGCATGCTCAATATGGTTTATCATTATCAGATCTCCATTTCAATAAGTTGCATTCTAGTTTGTTTCCGGTTGGTTTTCCACCACTTGATCAGGCTGCAGCAGCACCTCGTAGACCCCTGAATATTCCAATGATCAGCAAGCCATGCAACAATGAGAATATATCTTGCTTGCTAACCATGGGAAATTCTGCTCACTCTACGAAGAAATCTGATATTAGGAAAGCACCACAACTCGTGCTTTTCGGTCAACCTATACTTACTGAGCAGCAGATCTCTCTTAGCTGCTCGGGAGATACTGTTTCTACTGTTCGTACAGGGAATAGTTCCTCTGATGGAAATGCTGATAAAATCGGGAACGTGTCCGATGGTTCAGGTTCTGCACTCAATCAACGTGGATTAACAGAACGCTCACCATGCGAGACATTTCAATCTGAGCCTAATACCGAGATTGGACACTGTAAGGTTTTTATGGAATCAGAAGATGTAGGTCGCACTCTGGATCTTTCATTGCTAGGATCTTACGAAGAGTTATGCAGGAAATTGGCAAATATGTTTGGTATTGACAACTCGGAGATGCTTAATCACGTACTTTACCGGGATACCACTGGCTCGGTCAAGCAACTTGGTGATGAACCATATAGGTATGTTTTCAAAAAATTTCTCATGTTTTCCAACATACTCCATTATCTGTTTATTCATATAATGAAATATTTCACATTGGTTTCGTAGTAAGGAAGTGTTTCTTTCCTCTATTTTGCAGCGACTTCATGAGAACAGCGCGAAGGTTAACAATTCTAACTGATTCAAGCAGTGACAATGTAGGAATCAGGGAATAGAGAGAACAAGTAAATCTCCACTTTCCTTTTTTCGAACTGTATAGCTGGATGATCGAGTGCTTTGTTCCTAACATCTCAACTCTTTCGGACATGCTGACGATGATGATGTTCAATTTACCTAGTTCATGAGTGGAAAAGTTTGCGTTTTGCATCAACGTTTCAGTATATTTACTAGTAGTTTTCACTTTTGTTGGGATCGTTTCCGAGTTTTTGTTTCAAGACAATACCTACAAAGAACAAGATAGAACTTGTTTTTTGTAGGCTTTGTCTGCTAATTCTAGTACTCCATTTGTTAATTAAAGGCCTTCTAAGAAGGCTTAAAAGACTTGTTCTAGTTTCTGTTTTCTTTATATCTAATCAGTATATAGTTCAAAACTTTGTTTAAAAGTTTTTTTCTTGTTTTATTGATGATTTAGTATTCTAGCGGCGAATGCACGCACATCTATTGTCTTCAGCTCGAACTATATGTATATATAAATGGGATTTTTTGTTCAAATGCATGTATACAAAGTCAAACATTCATTGTCACTAACTTCAAATTCTTGATCTGTCTCTACCTCATAACATCTCCAAAGTCAAAAGAGTGGAAAGGAACACATTAGATTGCAAAAAAGGCAGAGATAAGCATATATAGAGCCTATTAATTGGTCATTTTGAACGACTCGATGAATTAAGTAGATCATTCCAGAAGGCCTTAATGACTATAGATCGAACATATTCAACTTTTATTGTACGAGTATGATGGTTGTTCACCGCCTAACTACACCTATCACATCATAAAAAGTATCATCGTGTTTACGTAGGATTTGGGAAAAATCGTATTCTAAAAGGGGTGTGATATAGACGACTTACGAAATTCTAAATATATGGAAGACCTGCACAAAGGTGTTGGTCGGAATATGGGAAAATATATTTGTCAACATCATTATTGGATCAAAGGATATATATTTAGAAATTAGAAAGTATATATCTTTAAAAGGATTCTAGATATTTTGCGTACACGATTATGTTAATCTTTAAAAAGATTTTGTTTTTAAAAAAAATTGGACTTATTATTAATCTTGATAATGATTAAGTATATGTCTAATCAAATAATTGACAAAAAAATATTAGTACTAAATCAACAAGCAAACCTCCCTCCACCTATTACCTCAAATCTTGAGTTTGAATCCTCCCTGATGATTCAACTTTGATCGAGTTTTAATATAAGTATCAAACGTTCGGTGAAAAAATAATAAAATGCCATGTGTACACGACATAATCTGCAGTCCCTAAAAGAGCAGAAGTCACATGGTAGACCAAAAACATTTGAAAACAAGATACCCTAAAACAAAGTCCTACATTAAATACTGCTATTTTGTTGCCGCAAGAATTGGGAATTTTTTTAAAAATTAATTAAATGTTTATTTACGTGATTAGTATTGGGATTGAGGCAATTAAATATTAATTAAATTTAATGAAACATTGACCTTAATTTCAGCAACAAACAGCAAACACAAAGTCAAAGATAGAGTTACGCAAAGACAACATCAGCAACACCAACAACAAATGACTTTTATTTCTTTCTTTTTTAAAAAAAAAAAAAAAAAAAACCTTGAGGCGGTTTTCGAATGGTTAAATCAGAATTCGAAATTTATGAATTTTCATTATATCAAAATAAATAATAATAATTGATACTTTAATTATTAGCTACTCACACATAAAATTTGGATAAAATTGAAACTATTGAATTCACGTGAATCTGTACTAGAGGTGATAACAAAAGTGAAATCAGAATTTTAACTATTTCAAATATTAATAACTGTGTTCTAAACTTAATATCTATACGTATTCAATAAAACTTCTTAATACAAACGCACCAAGCAAAAGTTACTGAATTTGACCAAATCTATTTTCGAACTTTTAGCTCCGCCCCAATGAGACACACGTGTGAAGAGTGAAGACACGTGTAAGTCAAATAAAGGAGGTTGATTGGTCAAAGAGTAAATAGGGTTCACGTGTGGCCAACGTAAGCAAGAGTAGATTTATGCATGGGTTGCGCCGTTTTGAAGACCACGCTGTTTCTTTCTTTGAAATTTTTTTTATTGTGTACTTAAATGGTAAATCGAAATAAATCGTAGTTCATATATTTAAATAAAATTTATAAAGTTGTCAATTTATCGATATGTTAGAGCCAAAAAAATAAGATTCCCTATATCCTACGCCAGGGAAGGGTACCCATAAAAATTGATTTAGTTATACCTTCTAAATGCTGTAGTCTTAACTACTCCGATTCTTCCGGAATATCATATATAAATTTTATAATATAGTATTTAAAGTGTTTGTTTATTTGATTTAAATATTGGAAAAATATTTGTGGTTGTGCTATAGATATGATATGTACATAGATAGATATCATACATGATGGTCATCATGTACATGTATTGTATGATAATTGTATTGTATGATAATAACAATAATCTGGGGCGGCTCTAATAAATCGGTGGTCTAAAGCCAAATTCGAATGGAGGCCTTCAATTTGAATGTATATTTTTTATGAAGTTTATTATAGCCAATTATTTAATTTTTCTTGAGACATAGTATTCATAATTTGTCGAACTTCTATTACTTCTTTACTTTTTTATGAAAAGTTTTTATTTTCTATAAGTAATACTTAGTATTTAAAAAAAATAATACTTATAACCTTTTTTTTTTTTTTTTAAAATGAGGGCCCTCAAATTTTGGAGTCTAAGGCAATTGCTTTTTTTTCAAAGTTGTAGAGCCGCCCCTGACAATAATCGTGGTTTAGTATTCGCACTGAAATACAATTAAACTAAAATTAATTTGAGGATCGTTGAGTTATTTTTGAAGAGACGGTTTCAAATAAGATATGTTTCATTTTTAAGAGTTCGAAAATTGAGACATCTGATTTAGGATAAAGAAATTGCAATCATCCTATCATAATTTATATTGATTGGTGTGCTTTAATGAAGAATGAAAATATGAACAAGCAATTTTTTGAGTTTTAAAATATTATTTTAAGAAGATTGATATAGTTGTTTAATTCTATAACTATATTTGCATTTTGTTTCATATAGCAAAATGCAATAGTTTTTTCCCTAAATATTTTTTTTTCCTTTGTCTGTATGTACGGGTTACGTGTGTGACTAAATATGTAGGTTTTTGACAAAATAAATTGTACACTAGCTTGTCCCAATATATAGACTGAAGAACTACAAATAATTAAAATTCAACATCAATATATATAATTTGATTTATTTTGTGGTGCAAAATAGTGCACACACTTAAAACATACGTATATACGAGTATAATTATACACAAGTTGGGATCCATTAATTTCAAGCCATTGACTCAGTATGTGTAAACCTTTTACTGACAAAGATCCATTTTATGAGCTTAATAAACATCATTTAATTATAGAAAAGAGAAGACTTTTATAATAAGCTTCTTAATTTCCACTCCTAAAGCCTAATCAGATCCTAATTAAGCCATAGTACTACTTAGCATTAATAGTATTAATTAAGTAAAAGAGTTATTCGCGTCCCAAATTATATGTCGTGATTTCTTAATAGTTATCTTAAAGTAATATAAATTATTATTATTTTCATTTTACGGCTTACGCTTAGTAAAATTTGTTATTAAATACTATAAACAGTTCAATTGTGGGATCATATATCTTCAAACATAAATAAGGATAACATAGTCAAAACTGTTCCTAGTTACTCCTTCCGTTTCATTTAAATTGACTTCTTTACTAAAAATAGTGTACATAGTTTTTTTTTTTTCCTCATACAACTATTTGTATTAAAATAATATTAGTCAAATTTAGAGGTTTTAAAACATCATTAATAAAATAAACTTAGTAAAATACACTCTTAATAAAAACTCTCTTAAAAATTGTTTTAAGTTAATATAAATTATATTTTCTTTTAAGACGTATAAAAAAAATACGACAGATAATTTGTGACGAACGGAACGAAAGAACCGACAGAGACACTTTACTTGGAGTGAAAATAGTCACCGACAGATTTCACAACACAAAAACTAAAAACAAAAGAATAGACAAGATCATAAGTAGTTTTGAGTTGGATCACGTGAATGTACAACCACGTTTGATCAACGTTGTCTTTAATCCTTTTTATATGTTAGCCATATGAGTTTCTTTGTTGAGAGAGACGAATTTAAAATTTAAATTTTTATGAATCACAAAATTTAAATTTTTATGAATCACAAAATTTAAAATGATAACATTAAGTTTTAATAAGTGTATACGAAATAAAGAATGTGGTATGTTTTGATAAATTTACATATAATGATTTGAGGCAAAATTATCATGTTTCAGCTAAATCGTATTCTATCGAATTGAATATGAAAATTTTGTTTTTAATGATTGATACTTTTGAATATCTCAAAATTCATGTCCAAATAAAAAGTATTTCTCCATATAATCCAAGATTCAAATTGCAATTCAATTCAAATATTTAAAAAGCACAAAATAAGGGTGTGTGTTTTCCTTTTTTTCTGCTGGTTAAAAATTTTGAAAAATATTTTTTCTCGTAGAAAAACCAAGTCCTTGTAAAAACTTTTAAGAAAAATGACTTACATAATAAAAGTAGAAAAAACAAGTTAGATTATATTCTCCTCGCTCTCACTTGCACCCCCACCCCATCCTCATATATAAATATTTTTAAAATAATATTTTTACTTACATATCCTACACAAACTGATTAGTAAAAAATCACTTATTTTTCACAAAAATATTTTCATACCAAACCCACCCAAAAAGAGAAATTAAAAATAGGGGACATGTAACACTTTCCAAGGCTTTTTCAAAATGTAAGTATTTATTTGGAGCAAACATTTAATTAATTACTCTGTTTTCAGCACCCCAGGAATTGATCTCCATAATATCTGCACCATGTTTAATTTCTCTGATTCTCTCCATTTATGAGATAAAAGTCTACACCAAAAATACCACTATCAATTTAATTTTAATTAATTCCACTTTCTACAAGTTGTACTTACTAGGTTAAAATTTGATATGTTAGATATATCTTCTTCTTAATGATTGTGGTGTCTCAATCAGTTTTAACTTTTAGTGTACATAAGTAGGTATTTAAATTTATATAAAGTATTCCCTCTGCCTCTAATTACTTGTCCACTTTTGAATTGTCACACCTATTAAGAAAATAATTATTGACATAGTGAGTTTACCATTTTACCCCTATTAATTATGAAGTAGATGAATTAAAAACTTAAGAGTTTTAAGAAGCTCTACATTTTTCAAAGTAATTAATTGAGGGTATAATAGGTAAAAGAAAATGGTCCTTTTTTTATTTGTCAAAATGGACAAGTAATTAGGGACAACTAAAAAAAGAAAAGTGGACAAATAATTAGGGACAGGGAGAGTATTATTGAACAAATAGACATATGCATCCTACGTGGCATAATACATCTGTTTGAGTGTATCTCACACAAATTTACACGTAGAACGTGTGTGTCTAATTCAATTTTATACAGGTTTAATAAGTGTCTACATATACATATCTAAAATTGCATAAATATGATCAGGTGAATCCAAATTAAACGGCATATTTATATATTACGAGCGCTAAATTAAAGGACAAAGAAGTTGGGAAATTTAGGAGAGGAAAGGACGCATGCATATGCATGTGTTGTCTTGGGATTAAGTTTGCTTACAATTTACGTTAAATGATCTATCAATCAGTGCAGAAAACTAGAAAAAGTTCTGTTTGTTTTTTTGTTTTTTCATCTTTCCTCTTTTGATAGATCCAAAGCAAACACCAAAAATGGTGGGTGAGAGAGAGAGAGAGACCTTTCATTATTTTACACATTTTTTGCATCATCAAAAACATTATGAAGCATGGTTGGTTTGTCCTATAACACAACAATCCCCCACCCCACCCCATCACCTAAAAAACTAATCCTTATTGAGTGATAAAACTAACGTTTGATCATATATTTTGAGTCAGATTTTGAAATTTTATCTTCAAATATCTGTTTGGCCATGAAATTTTAAAAAACTGGCTCAGAATTAATTTTGGGAGAAAAGAATTGATTTTTTTCCAATTAAAATACATGTTCAAACATACAACTTGAAAAATTCAAAATTTCGATTTTCAATATCAAATTCTATGGACAAAGGGATGGGAATTTAATTTTTTCGTAATACTTAAATGGGGTTAAAAAGGAAGAAAGACCATACTTTTAAGAGTTTAATGAAATACATATCATGTATTATGTATTGATGGTGTAAGAAATATTGGTATCTTTATACAAATAACTGATTGAATTTACTGTTTACTTTTTTAGACGATATACATTAATTATACATTAAGTATATACAATACTTCGAGACATATTACAAATGACCTTTATACATTATGCCATATATTCACTAACCATTGTCAATTTAAGCAATTGATTAACGAACAATTAGGTAAGTTGATTCTTAAGAAATATTAATACAATCAAATATTACATATAAGATATAAGATAATTATAAATAACAAGTATATTAGTTATTGCTATCGTATGCTAAATTATAGTGAGAATATAAAAATACGAAATTGTCAATATATATAACTTAAATCCTTTTTATCTTAACGTCTAGGCGTCTACCTACAATGCTCTGATGGAAACCAAATGAAGTGGGTCCGGCCCATTCAGGATATGGGCTTTTTCTCTCCACGAATGTCATATGGGCCCACGCCGACAGAGATTCGTAGATGAGATTAATCAGTTGGCCCATTAGGTCCACTACAATAATGGCCCAATCATGAATTGTTTGAAAATGACCTTTCAACAGTTGTCTAAAGGACTATTATGGACCTAACTATTGGGCCCATTTCATTAACTGCAGTATTATAAGGACTAGGTGGGCCTAACTAATGGGCCCTCATGTTGATGAAGGGTGATTTACGAGAATGGCCTTGGACGTGAGCGTGAGTGGTTTTGAACTTTTGACATAGAAAATTTGGATATCCGTTGTTTTGACGGATTAAAAAATTCTGAATGGAATGATTTTGAATACCGACTTGTTAAATCAAACATATTTTAACGTGCTCAATTTGTGTTAATCATGAATTGAGAAAAAAAAAAAAAGAATTTTTTATATGTTGTCTTTTTCTCTGTTTTTTTATGGAGTGATTGTGAAAGGTAATTTTCTCTTAATTTTTAGTGTGAAAAGAGTAATAAAATCTGAATTATTTTATGTCTAAAGTTGGAGTTTTTGGTCAAAATCATCCTTAAATTATACCCCAAACTTGAACTACATTCTTAAAGTATCATTCTTAGCAGAAAACATCCTTCAAGTATTTAAAAGTGAATAATTTTCATCCTTCTACTTGGAAACTTAATCCATTAAAGTATCCACTTACCAAAGAGTTTTTTGTTACATTATCATGCTTCCAAAATTAATATGGAAACAAAATGTAGTAGAGAGTCATTGAACAAGAAAAAAATTGTGACTTTCTAATGAACGGGTTGAGCCAAATTAAAATGAAATTAAAATAGTCGAGTTATTAATTAAAGAGGTTTCAGATCGAACCGCATAATTCATGTTTTGTGCTGTATATTTAATTTCGAGAACAAAATTGATGCCCTAAGGTATCATAGGTGGATTGATTTAAGTTTGGACCGATTAATAAAGGGAGTTGAAATTATAAATGTTTAATGTATGATATTAAACATTAACTTTTGGACCATTCATAAGGTACAAAGTGAACTAGTAGTATGGTATCATTCCTATTTAAATATATTTCGATTGCCAATAAAATAGAATGCAACTGAATAACACATACTGAAAAACAACTTCTAACATTATGAAAATATAAGAGTGCAATAATACACCAACTTTAATAGAAATACACACAACTTAAAATAACAATTTTTCTATATTGTTTTTACAAGCATATTAGAGATAACAACAACAATATCAATAAGCAAACCCAAAATATAATTATTTTTTGTAAGAGGGGAAAGCAATTTAGCCTTTTTGAAGGATTCTTCACAAAAATTAATATCCAAATTTGCATCTTTAGCATAATAACCCAAATCCACAAATTGCTTGTATTCCAAGTACAATTGTGTTTCTCCAAGAAAATCCATTGCCTCTTTATAATTAATTGAACAATTCCCATAAATGTTTCTCAATTTTGTATCTTTTTCATCCAATAAAAGAGAGTTAACTTTGTCATTTGTAGCATTAATATGGGAAATTGCCAAATTAATGGCTATATATTCAAGAGTGGGCAAATTTGATGTTTTGGATTTTGGATTTGACTCCAAAATCTTTTCACAAAATTTTTCATTCTTGATTTGTTTGCAAACATTTGGAATCAAATTTCCAAATGAAAAACCAATTAGAAAAAATAAGTTGAAGAGCAAGAATAGAAGTGATAAAACTTGAGAAGATGAGGCCATTTTTTTTTTCAATTGAAAATGCTTATGTTGTGTAAACATATATATAGTATTAACTTTTTAATTTTTTTCCCTTTTTGGGTTGAAACTAATGAATTTATGATTGTTGTAATCTGTATTTCTTTAAATATCTGTTGCCTTGTTTGTTCTATTATTACTTCCCAATTAAGAAAAATACAATATACATTAATAGCCTTGTAAAGTATTATTGCAACACAAACACCTGTAAAATTGCTCAACGACCAAAATCGTCCACCATTTCTTTCTTGCTTACGAATGTTTATGGGTATCGTTTACTAGGTCATTATAAAAATTTGGGTTAAAAAGATTTTGTTGGGCATATTTCCAAAAATTCTTGGACTAATAGATATGAAAAACTGAAAAAAATTGAATTCATGTTTCATTACCTTTAAATGTCAATAAAAATGGCATGGATCTTGTAGATGCTATGATTATCATTCACTAGATCCTTACGAATGGTCCCACAAAATTTGGGGTTAAAAAGATTCGGTCAATCATATACCAAAAAAAATAAATCATAAATTAATATACACAAAAAAAATGAGAAAATTTTGAATTTTGTTTTGTGACTCCTAAACGCAAAAAAGTGACGTGGATCTTGTAGAGGCAATGTGTATATTTACTTGGTCATTGCAAAAGTTTCAAAAAAGTTTGGATAAAAAATATCCGGTTAGTAATATTATCAAAATTTTATGGACTGATACACAAAAAATTGTGAAAAATCAAATACCTCGTTCGTGATCCTTAAACACTAAAAAAAGGGGCCTGAATTTTGTAGAGTCTATGAGGGATCGTTCATTAGGTCATTAAGAATTAGGAAAAACTTCGGAATATGGCAAACATTCATATATATTCAAGAAAAATAACTACGTTTTATTTTTTTCATGTTATATGGATATAATTAGACTATAAATAGCAAAGTTAATTATGTACAAATAAATAATTTTTTATATATATAATTAATATAATAAATAAATATTAAATAGGAAAGTAATTATTGAATGCCTAATTAATTATGGCAGACACATTTGTGATCTTTTCCCATGTTTACCATCATCAAATTTTTCTCTTTCATCAATATTCATACATCTCATACTTTCTGATTTTTCCCCCCCAAATTCATTCAAATTCAAGATCCATTACATCACTGCAGGAGCGATTTTTGTGATTTTGTATCCATCAGATATCTTCTAATTGCATATTTATCTCATTTTTATGAACATTATATATCTACACATCTACACTTTCTTCTATCTTCATAGGGTTTTGATTCAAGAATTTGTTTATCCATTTCAATGGCTGAAATTGATACTCCGAGGAGGGTTACGAGAGATATACATTTATTTGACAAATTATTGGATGAATTACCTTCTTTTGATTTGTGTATTACTCAACAACAAGTCAAAATTCCAGACTCTATTGTTGCAATGGAGAACGAAAGAAGAACAAAAAAGGTTAATGACCATATACCCTTAATTCTGCTTGAAGAAATCGAACATGCAAAATTAGTAAAGAAAAAAAAAGGTTCAAAAGTGAAAACTAATCTTGTGATTCAAGTGGGTGTGAAAAAAGAGCAGTCGAGCAGGAACAAGAGGAAAATGAAATTGAGATT
>JAJOOE010002192.1:0-29618 GCA_036250405.1 Solanum raphanifolium
CCCAAATGAGGTCAAACTTTTTGGCTAATAAAGTAGTAGGTAATTAATGGTGTTAAATTGTCCAATAATATAAATTTTAAAGGTACAACCATAAAAGAAGAATGTACAACACTATCAAGCACATATCATCCAACACTTGTTATGTGCTAAGTAGTAGATATTCCCACTTATTATATATATATATATATATATATATATATATAATTTATGAGTTTCTGCTGAGAATTGAGTTCTTTATAATGCACCTTTTCAATTTTATCAGAGTGACATTGTTTTATCTTTAATTGTACATTTTATCGAAGTGACATTGTTTTCTAATCAGCTAGATCGGTAGAAAATAAGTAGGGAAATCATATTCTACAACACAAACTTATCACTGATTCGTAATGGTAAATATATATAAGAGCTCGTATATGGTGGACTTGATGCATATGGCTGTTGGTAACAACGTGCATAGAAGGAATCAATTTATGTAAAGAAGTTAAAATTTTGTTCTCCTCTGTTTCCTACACACAGAGGAGAAACAGTCTTTGAGTAATTGAGTTTTCCTTTTGTTCTGAAAACCTTGGAGGAGTTATGGACTTCTGGTATTACTATCGTCTAAATATTCTGATTTTTTTTTATTAATAAGAGGGACAAGCCATCATATGACGTAATTGAAAGGAAAAATAACATAATCTAAAACGTCAAAATAAGTTTAGACTCCTAAAAAATAAATACTCATGAAAATAACAAGCATATGATAATATTCATATCCCTTTTCTAGTGGATATAATATAATATCTATATTTGATCCATTTAAAAAAAATTGTTATGGGTTGGATTGGATGGCTAATCGCTTAAAAAAAAAAAAAATTAAAATCATTTTACCGATCCTAAGGTCTACTGTATACTGTTTTTGTCCAAAATTTTGTCATGTCACACTCACATAACATGACAATTTTTTATTTGACCACTTAAATAGTTGATTATTGTCTCATCATTTACTTTTAATGTTGTGCTAAATTTGTCGCACCTTTAAAACTTTTGATAATTGAACAATCAGTAAGAAGAGGAGTTCAACTTTGAAGAGTACCAATTTAATAGAGAAACAAAAAGTAGCATTAATTTTTTCTTTCTATTCTTGAGTGTATTTTTTATCAATATAATATATAATCATTATACAAACTAAAATCGTGAAATTTGAAAAAATTACTTAGAATTTTTCCTTTTGTTTGATTATTCAACTTTTCCTTCCGTAGAAGTGACTGAGCATAACCACAAGAGAGTAATAAAGTATATATGCGGTAAAATTACAACACACACACACACACACATATATATATATATATATATATCGTTGTAGGTATATTCATGTTACACACATTAATATAGATTGCATGTACATATATTAATTAACACAAAATATATTTATATGGACATCTATTATACAACAAGGAGTACATATTAGTAAGGAGAAATACAACACAAGAAGTAGTTTCTTCATAATTATAAAGACAATATTGAATTACATTTGCTATATATATATAAGGCACAAACATGGGAACATTGAACATTCGCTACAAATTTTTCATTTATTCATGATGGAACGCTACAAATTTTTCATTTATTCATGATGGAAATTTTTTTAGGAAAAAAATACCTATCTAGACATACTTCACTATCATTGTTGACACCCAATTTTGACCCTCCATGATAGGAGTTAGCTTTTGAGCTTCTTAAATTCCAAACGATTTGAAATAATTAGTTTTTATAAAGCTCAAAATATTTTTCAAGTGTTTGAAGTAATCTTGGTCGCTTTTATAATTTTTGATAATAAATATGTTTTTACATACTTAGTTTATTTTATAAATATTCGAAAATTGTCTCAAAAAGATTTTAGATTTACTTGAATATTTTATTAAATTAATTTTGTCTAAATTAGTAGTTTATATTTTGAGTCATTAGTTTATTAAGCTAATTATTTTATTTCGTTAAAATTAAGAAGTTCTTTAGTTAATTATATTAATTCATTTCATTTAAGTCCTAGCCGAATTAATTAATTACCTCAATTTGGTTAAGTTTTTAACTTAAATGGACTAAGTTTGCAATCATTTGGCCATTTTTCTTAATTACAATTCTCGCCTTTCCTTACTGTGTCTTCAAACTCATTTTAGAAGACAAGATTTTGGCCCTTTTACAACAAATTTCAGCAGCCCACTTCTCTCCAATTCACATCAGCAGCAACCAATTTCCAGCATACTTCAGCCCACCTCAATTCTCCAAATAACTGCCAGACCCGGCCCAAATTTTCCTTCAACAAAGGAACCCAAGAAAGCGACAACAACAAGCGACGTCTATTTCAACAACAACACGTCTTCATGATGCCAAGCGGCGTCAAAATAATTCACAGCCAGCAGACAGAAAGCAACAACTACACGACAAAGCCAAATGGAACAGTACACGGCAGCGAGACGGCGAATTCGTGACGTGTACACGATGCCAGCTATGCGTACAATAGTACGCTGCATTTTCTCGTCGTCTTCCTCTTTTCCCCGACAAACAGTACGCTTAGTACTGTTCCAGCGCCGATTCCAGCAGGCAGCTTCGTCTTTTGAAGCTAGGTGTTCGCATCTTGATGCCTCGTCGTCCTTGCCCTAAATCGGAGGGCTCTCGTCCTCAATTTTCTGGAATTGGTACGATTGTAGCTGTCCAAGCCTTATCCTTGAAGAATTTTTGAATTTGGGATTCTCCCACATCGATCCAGACCCCTTTTTCTTCCTCATTTTCCCCCTTATAAATAGGCTTCTATTTACTGTTCAAAGGGAGGACGGATTTTTGAGATTTGAGAGTACCCCTAAAAGGTTTGGGAATTCTCGGCTCAATAGTTTAAAATTTTGTGGCTTTTGTGGTCGTTCGAGTTGAAAGAGGTGGTCGAATCGTCTCCGTCAAACTCGTCGTTCCGGTTCGCTGCCAAGAATTAGGTAATTTTCTTTCTTTTCTTGAGTAATTTTTAGCTCTGTTTCTTTCATTTTATCATTCATGTGTGTTGCTTATTTTTGTAATAGTTTATTTAATTTTTAGCACCTTAAACGTGAATGTTTCCTTCTTTTTTCTTCTTTTGTTTAGTATATTGCAGCTCTTGCCTTACTGTTGTTTTCTTTAGTCACTATTAATGTATGTTGCCTCACTGTGGTCATGATTGAAAGTTTAAGTCTCTCTTGAATGTCTTAACGTTTTCTTTTATTCCTTTAGCTTAAAGTAGATCAGTTTTGAGTAAGTTTTAGGTGCCTAAACTTGTTTACTTTGTAATCTTTTCATGGTCGTTTTCATGTAATTTGGAGTTGTGAATCTAAGTGATGAAGCGTTGAAATTTCCTTGTCTTTCCATTTGAATTTGTATAATCTATAAAGACATTTGTCCAAGTATCTAAATTAGCTATATGTTTTCTGGAAACATTATCAAGGACCTTTCTCTGCCAAGTTTCGGTGTGTTAAATTTTGGGAATTTGATTTTGTGCGAGTTTAAGTTGCCCTGCTTCTCATTGAATACTCTCATGATATGATTTTCTTTATCCTTAAGCATGATAAAATACTTGTGACACTCGGAAAATTAATTGTATAAATTAAGTAGCCTTCACTGTTTGTTCTAAATTATTTGAAATCGACTAGTTGATTTATTTGAAGTCAAGCCCCCCTTTTTTTTCCTTTACATGGTTAAGTTTTAGAAATCAAATTGCCTATTCTGTTTTGATGTTCATTCTTGTTGTTGTCTAAGTGTTTGACTTCTTAATTGTTTAGTATCCATGTGTTGATTTCAAGAGGTATGGTAGGATGTATGACTGAATGGTCATTAGCTTTGCTACTGGTATTTTTTTTAATTTTATTTTATTTCATATTAGTGAAATTAGATTTAACAGTTAGTCTTCAAATTTCCTTTTAGAACTATCAGTTGTTTATTTACTGAGAATACATGTGTATACCATTATTTGTTTATATGCTATGTTATTATGCTCCTTTACAGTGCATGTGTAAGAATATATTTGAGTTGATAATTAGTATTTTGTCTCTTCTCTTAGGAATAGGTTTAGGCTTTGTGATTAGATTTTAGATATTATGTACCTATTTAAATTGTTGTGATCAAAATATAAAGTTTAGTATATAATGTCTAATCCATGCTTCTTTGAAAGTTTCGTACCTATTCCGAAGTTTACCCGTGAGGTTCGGTTTATTATTATAAATAATTTGAGTGTCTAGATTTATTATCAAGATGAAAGGATTCATTGTTGCATCCAAATGATTTGTTTAATATTTTTGTGAAGTCTTATCATGTCAAGTTATTAATTTTATCTCATTTTGCGCATGAACTCTCTTGTTCGAGTCCAATTGGACCATCTCTTGCATACTCCTCTTCTTGAGTCAACCTCATCCAAGTCGTGAAAGAGAAGCTAGTATTATTGGGTTAAAACCCAAAAGCCAACAGCAAAAATAGCTCAAAAAGAGCCAAATTGCAAGTATTTGGGTTCAAATTGACAGAAATGAACATCGGCAGGCAGCAGCTTAAGAAAGCTGAAATGAAACATTCTTGGGTTCAAACCCAAATGCATCAGTGGCAGCAACCATCAGCAACAGATTGCGGTGGTCAAATTGGCTAAAAGTTAGGCTTGAGGCTTAGTTTTCTCATTTTGCTTTATTCTCGTACCTCCTAGTTTTAGCTCATCTTATTTCTCTTATTGTATTACTGCGATATTTGACTCTTAATTAACTTAGATGAATCCTTTGGAGGTTTTTAATGGCTTTTATGTTTCGTTACTTGTTTATTCAAGTATTGAAATTTTCAAAATGCAAATTAAGCTTCAAGATTAACTTGAGAATTATCCATATTCTTTCATAGTTAGTATTTGGCTTTCAAATCCGCTCTTAAGTTATTGTGTTGATTTTTCGACTCAAAAACTTGAATCGGATAAAAGGTCAAGTTAAAATTTTATTTTGATGCTATAACATTTGAATTATTTCATTATTTGGGATAATATGAATGTACACTATCCAAAGATTTCTCCTTATTTTTTTTTAATTTTTTATTAAAATAAATAAAATTATTCAAGTAATTTAAGTTTTCTTTTAAAAATAGCCAAGCTTTTAAATTCGTTGGTCAACCGTGTGTTAGCGGATTCTCTAAGATGCCTAAACCCTTCCTTAGAGAATTATTTGAACCCTTACCCGACTCTAGTTTATTAAAGGTTTTATTTCAAAATTACCTTTTTAAATGGTTTTCTTAGTTTTTTCTAAAAATTAAGTGGCGACTTCCAAATTACTCATTTTTCCAAAAAACTTAACTAAAATTGCCAAAGTTGTGACACTGGTTTTGAAATCTTAGTTTTCGAAATTGGGTCGTAACAATCATATATCATATTTCTTAATAGACGTCTAGAGGTAAAAGTGAACAACTAATATGAAACGATGACTAGTACTATACTACTATTGAAGAGAGGGTGCAGGCTTTGATTTCATGAGATCTCTATTTTAATAGTAGTAGAATAAGTCCAGATGAAATATTGACATGTAGCATCCTTCACATTTAATGAGTGAGACCCTGTCATTCAAGTGGGGTGTGTTAGGTCATGCCAGAAATATTAATAATGTCCTCAGTCCATCATTAAGTGGCGTACGAAGGAAGAGACAAACTTGCACATGTTTTATACACATCTTTTTTATGCCAAATTTGTCCTGTCTTATACTGTTATGTATGTATGAATTTCAGGTTGGTACAGTGGATGGTGGAACTCAACTTGCAAGTTTGTTGCGGTCTGGTTCCAATATCAGGCATCAACAATCAATCATCACAAAAGTTGCAATCATAAGTCATAAAAGTCTCCTTTATTACCATATTACCCTCCACAAGGGAAACACTCTACAAGATTTCTTTGCCTTCTAATATTACCTTATTTTATATATTCAAAATGCATCACTCAGCTAACATTCTATTTGACCAACTAGGGCTGGGCATTCGGTATTTTGGTTCGGTTTCGTTTTTTTTTTTTGGTTTTTTCGGTTTTCGGTTCTTGTACAACGTGTACCGAACACCAAACTGAAATAATTCGGTTCGGTTTGGTTTTTGTTATTTCGGTTCGGTTTTTGTTAATTCAGTTTTTTGTTATGGGCCTGCTTAGTGGGCTTTTTAAAATTTTGTAATTTTTTTGTTTATTTTATTTATGTTTATTTCTTTTTGCTTATTTTACTCTGTTTTTCAAATTATTGTATGATTCAAAATAATAAATTGTCGTTAACATTGAAATTTAGCCTTGTTATAACATTGAAATTTATCGATCGTTGTTGTGCTGCGGCTGCCTGCTGGTCGATTGGCGGCTACTGCGTGCTGCTGGTCGCCGGAACGGTCGACATTGCTATAGTCTGTAGACGACTAGACGTGGGAAGTGGGAACGGTAATTTTTGCCTTTTGGGAAGTGGTCTGTAAAGTTGAAAAGTTTGAAAAGACAAACTTTTGTTTTTAATTTTAAATTATAATATTTATTTTTTAATATTAATAATTAATATAATATTAATATATATTATAATATAATATATTTCGGTAAACCGAAATATCGAATTACACAAAAATTACATACCGAAATACCGAAAAATACAAAACTATATACCGAACCGAAAACCGAAATACCTAAACCGAATTACCAAATAATTCGATTCGGTTTTTCAGTGTTTATGCCCACCCCTTTGACCAACTCTATATTAAGGGTAAACCTCAATAACAGACCTTAATCCCAAGATAGGACTAATCTTGTAGTCACTAAATCCAGCATCAGAGAACAGCTTTGCCCATTCTTGTTCATTTCTTTCTTTTCCAGAAACATGAACCATCATCAGCACATCCAAAAACAACTGACTTTCAAATGATTTGTCATCTCCTTTCTGATTATCAATCACAGTGTCAATCACAATCACCTTTCCTCCATTCTCCTTGCTCGGAATTGCTTCTTTGCATTTCTTCAGTATCTTAGCACAGTCTTTGTCGCTCCAATCATGTAATATCCACTGCTTGTCATCAAACCATAAGATTAATCCATCAACACAAAAAACAAGACAATTGAAGCCAAGCTAAAACAAGAGATAGTAAAATCAGCACAACTTTTAGTAGCCCATTCAATCCGACTAAGTCTAACCTAGTTGAGTCATGATCCATTTGTTAACTTAACGTAGAAAATTGAACTTAAAATGACTCATCAAATTACCGGGTAATAACGGGTCAAATTGCAATTCAAACTATTATCATGATCGGTCATTTGATGACTTCTGACCTAATTCATTTTGACGCAAGCAAATTATGAACGAATTAAATGAAGGACAAGTACCTTCAGTAAAATTGCATCGGCAGAAGGAACGGACTTAAACATGTCTCCAGCAATATAGCTCAAGTTGTTGCCCCCTTCCAAGCCTTCAACCACATGGGGCAGATCGAAAACAAAGCATTTCAACTCTGGAAAAGCATTAGAAATGGCTTTAGCCACAGTTCCAATGCCACCTCCAACGTCCACCAACGATGTCAATCCTTCAAAAACTCGCTTACCATTTTTAATCAACACACTCATGATCAACCGTGCATCACTTTCCATAGCTTCGTTGAATATACGGTTAAGCCTCGGGTCATCACCTGCATAATCAAACAACGGCTTCCCATGAGCAGTCGCGAATGGGGTAGAGTCCCCATTCGCGAACCATTCACCGAGTGAGTGCCATGGATCCATTAAAATCGGATCCAAGTGCGCTTGAACAAACGGGGCTAGATTCAACGGCTCATTTTTAAGGAGAAGACGCGAAGTTGGAGTAAGTAAATAACCTTCTTCTCCTTCAATAAAAATGCCAGCATGGATTAGAATACGCATGAGACGATAAATACATTCGTGACCTTTTGATTTGTTGATAGGGAGAGCATTCACTAAATCAGATCGGGTCATGGCTCGGCCATGGCTATGAATGATATCTGGAATTCCGAGCTGAATTGCACATTTGAGTGACATAGAATTGACGTAACTCAACACATGGTTCAATATGTGTGCTTGAGCAGCGAGGACTTCATTAGTTTCGTCTCCAATCTTATTAGGCAATGCCATTTTTGTGAGAGTTTTTCTTTGAGATGTGTAATGTTGTGACTATGAAATCTATATTTATAAGAGATATTAGAAGATATGTGATAAATAACATGCCATATTTAGAAGAAATGAGGAGATTCACTATACTTAAAATTTGATTTCTTAAGATATGGTAACTATAGTGATCAATCAAATTCTTTGGATTCATCTATTGGAAAGTCATTTATATTTAATGAATTTCCTTCTAAATATGAAAGAGTTAATATCTCAAAAGATCACTCAACTTAGAGAATTTATCTAGTAAAGTCATTCAACTTTTTTTTTTGTATCAAAAAAATCACTCAACTTAGACTTTTATATCAATAAAATCACTCAACAAAAGTTATTATTAAAAAAATTAGCATAGCAAAATAAATTATTTTTATGCTATGTAATATGAACACCACAAATAAAAAAGATTAACGAAAACTCATCAAAAAAAATTAACCAAATACTTAATTAGTGAAAATTATATTATGGTATTACTATATATTCAAAATTTAAAAATGTATTACAATGGATGTTTTTCTCCCCAAAAAAAAGACCACTAAAAATTGTCCTCACAATTCACAAATAATTGGCTTAATAATTGCAATATTAACTGTTGCAGTCACTAGCGTATAAAAAAATTAACGTCACAAATAATTGGCTTAATAATTGCAATATTAACTGTTGCAGTCACTAGCGTATAAAAAAATTGACGTCTTACAAAAAGATTGTTAGTAATTAGTCAAGCATAGTATCATAAAATTTATTATTAGAATAACGTCTATTGTGATAAATTTTTAATTGTAAATAAATAATAAAATTATAATATTATTGCACCGATTAAGTTTTTTCATAAACTTTCTATGAATGATTTTTCTTTAATTTTATTTATTTGTGGAATTTATATTTACATAGCATAAAAAATAATTTATTTTGCTATGTCAATTTTTTTTAATGATAAATTTAATAAAGTGATTTTATTGATATAAAGATCTAAGTTGAGTGATTTTATTGATATAAAAAAAAGTTAATGACTTTGTTAGATAAATTCTCAAAGTTGAGTGCCCTTTTAAGATATTAACTCAAATATGAAATATTGTCTTGGTATATCATTCACATTTTGACCAAAATTTTCCAGTCCGAAAATTGTACTAAAACATTTATTGTTAGTAGGCGTTTGGTCATGCGATACCATGTCATGATATGAAATTGTGAGATGGCATCAGTGTTTGGACATGCGATTTTATGCTGATTCCATATCATGAGATGTGATTCCATATTCTTCAAAAACCATGATATGAGAATTCTATATCATGATTTGAGATATTTTTAATACAAAAATTGATCCACAAGTTTATATTTTGTTAAAACAACCTCACATTTATATCTACTAACCATTTATTTCATGTATAAATAAAATTTATAATCACATCATTACTTTATAAAATTTATTATTTTCACCAATATATAGTCTTTTAACTCACACCAACTGATTGTTGAGTAATAAATTTGTTCTCTTCATTTACTCCAACACCTAATTTATTACTTCTACCGTTTTATATTTATTACAACTTAAAGTAACAATGTTGGTTCGTCTTCTCGGTCACATGATCAAGAAATGCAAGTTCAACCTGAGAAATTGTCCGTACTATATGGGAGGATTATGTTAAAGACTAGTACACTACAATTTATGTTCAATTTTTTTTTTTATTGAATTAAAGTTTGATGAATTAAAGTTGGATGAAACAGTTACTTAAGTGGAGAACAAATAACTTTGTAATAATTTATTATGCGATTTTGTTTTGTTTATTTGGCAAGATTGAATAAACAATTAGGGATACTTTAATAGTTTTACAACTTATGAAATTCTTATGTTTATGAGGAAATATACAACACAAAAATTTCATATTGCATGTCCAAACAAAACTTCAATTTCAACTCATAATTCCATAATATGATATCATATTGCATGGCAAACCTGGCACTTAGTATATCTAATCTTTCTAATTTTACATGATTAAAGAAGATTTTAATTTGCATACACTTTGCATTAGGAATTTAGGATCATTAATAAAAGGAAAATAAATAAATATACAAGAGGCCGGTTCCTTTGTTAACACAGAGGGAGATGAAGAATTAACATTTCCAAAATAATGCACAAACAGGGGAACATAAGATAGAGTATTGGCTTCTACTGTATGTTATTGGAACGTTTTATAATTTGGCCAAGCCTTGTGTTTATTTGAACTTTTGCGATCGACAAGAGTAGATTAAGGATAAACCTCAATCGCCGATCTTAATCCCAGTATAAGAATAATGTTGTAGTCACTAAAATCAGCATCAAGGAAAAGTTTTGCCCATTCTTGTTCACTTCTTTCTTTTCTAGAAGCATCGATGACGTCGTCTTTGATCCATCACTATTTCAATGACGATTACCCTTCCTCCATTCTCTTTACTTGGAATTTCTTCTTTACATTTCTTCAATATTTTTATACAATCTTCATTACTCCAATCATGTAATACCCACTGCTTGCAATATACATCAAATTAAACATAAATAATTAATACTTTTATAGTGAAACAATTTAAATTGACAGAAAAGGGTCATGTGTGTATGTATTACTATAAAATTAGGTCTTAGGCCTAACTCACACCCTAAAAGCTAGCTTAAAGAGAGGAGGATTGTCCAAGTCTTATAAGGAGTGCACTCATCTCATTAAATACCAATGTGAGACTCTTTGCTTTAAAACCCCACCTCACGCCCAGTGCTTAGCATCTGGTGCATGGGCAATTTTTGACCCAGCTCATGCCTGGTGCGTGGACAATTTTTGAATTTTTTGGCCACAATATCGGTGAGATGGGTCTTGCTCTGATACCATGTACAAATTAGGTATTAGACCTAACTCACACCCCAAAAACTAGCTTAAAGGGATGAAAATTGTCCAAACCTTATAAATAGGTGCACCCATCTTATTAACCACCAATGTGAGACTTTTTGCTTTAACAATTACAAAGTTATACCTTAAGCAACATTATTTTGTTTCATAGCATCCGTAGCAAAATATAGGATGGCTAAAAAATAGCTACAATCTTTACATGGTCTGTGGCTAAGAATTTATACTTCTAGCTACAGATTAAAAACTGTATGTAGCTGCAATAGAAACAAGTTTCTGCCACAAAAATAAACTTATGGCAAGTTATTTTACTCTTGTGCCACTACAAATAAAATTTATATCTATATTTATATAGTAGCCACAAGGTGTTGTATTGTAGCAAAAGATCTAGTTTATTTGCCATAGAAATATGAATTTTGTAGCTAGTTTTGTAACTTATCTTGTGGCAATAGTATCATATTTGTTATGAATTATAAAAATTTATAGCTATAACTCAATGTATTTGCCATAAATATTTTCATATTGTAGCTAAGAATTCATACCTTTAGCCATGAAATATATACCATTGAAGCTTAATAAAAATCATTTGCTACGAAAATGTAATTTTTTAGCCATGTTCTTTATACGTGGCAATTATAGGAGCATATGTATACCTACGAATTTAATATTTGATAACTAAAATTTCACAGCTCATTGTCACAAGATATAAATTGTAGCTAAAAGTTCTTCATTTGATATGAAAATGTGTATAAGTAATATTTCCGTGGCAATTATATATGTTTTGCTACAAATTTAATAAAATTATAGCTACTAATTCATTTAATGTAGATAAGATTTAACACAAAATTTATAAAAGATAGTGTGAAATATAATAAATTGTTTATTGTATATAATGTATTAAAAAATACTTAATAAAGATTCAACAATGTCTTCTAAAATAGTGAAACATCATTTTACTCAAACATATCAATATTCTTTTACAAGAGAAGACAATTATCTGTATCACGTCTATTTTGATGCTTTCATCACTCCTTCACAAGCTACAATAACAGTTAAAAAATTAAGTTAAAAATAAAACAATGATATATTCAATTTAATTATTAGTATGAACTTTTCAAAATAAAACAAATATTTACTAAATTAATGATATGGAAATTTTTTTAAAAAAAAATTACTTACGGTTATAGAATCTTTTGAGTGTCGACCTTGAGGTGCAACCATCATTTGAAAACTATATAAATAACATCAAATATAAGTGTCTATAGAAGTAAATAAGATCAATAATAATAACGAATACTTGTTGAATTTGATGATTCATGTTCTTTCATAATTGCAATCTCTTTTGACTCATGATTCCTAAGAATACTTTCCTCAAGAAAAGTATTTATAAAAATATCACAATTCTTTGGTAATGTGTAAATTTGGACAGATTTTCCTTATGCAATTTATAATTAATAGTCATGCTCATAACATTTGAATCATCAAAACATTCCGATAATATATCACAATCACGAATAATCCTATCATCTATCATATAAAAATAATAGTTTCCTTTCAAAATATTAAATTCTAGTGAAATAAAATTGTAGCAATCATAAACAGAACAAAAAAAAAAGAAAATAATATACTCCACAAGAGGAATTAGAAATAAAACATGGTTATTATATCATCTCATTGAATAAAAAAATATTATGAAAGTGAAAGAAAAAAAGAAAATTAAAAAAAGAAGAAGAAGAATGTACTTGGCTACGGTGAAATCTCACAAATCAAAACAATACTTTGTTAAATCATATACTTAAAAGCAGGCAAAGAAAAAAGTTAGTACTATATAATTTTTTTTTGCAGCGACTTGGAAACAAAAGTTGAAATTGGGGTGTATATTAAAATAGGAGAAACTGACGTGTGGATTGATTTTCTTCCTTTCGGGGGGAAAGGTTTTTTTAGAGATTTTGACTTATTATATAAAAGAGGAAATGAAAGAGCTAATTTAGGCATAAAATAATGAGAGGGAAATAACTTGGAGGAAAATCTTTTTGCCTTTGTTTTGAATTTCGATGTTACAAATTACTTGCTATTTTTAAATTTTTTTTTATATAACTCATTAATTTTTTAATAAATTAGAAGATTTTTTTTGTGAATTCATCCATTTCCCTCCTAATATTCAGAACAATAAGAAGGTTTTAATACAATTAAATTATATTTTAAACTTAAAATCATTATCTAAAAAAATTTAAATTAGCTACGAACTTTGTCGCATTTATTGCTTTTATCTCATAGCTAAAAGAATTTTGTTGTCAATTTAATGCTTAATATTATTAATGATAGATTTTGCTATTTGATTATAATATTTGTTTGTCGCTAATCTTATTTTTTTTAGTAGTGATTAATTATGTGGGTATATATTTTGGCCATGATTTGTTATAAAATTTGAAAAAAGTACTTTTTATTTTTGAAGTTATATTTGAAAGGAAATTTGTGTTTGACCATGAATACAAATTGAAATTGTTTTTGACTTTTTATGAGTAATTTAGAGTGAAAAGTGTGAAAAGACCTTTTTGTTGTTTCCCCAATTCTTCAAAATTCTAGAATTCAAGTTGAATTTTGAAATTTTATGACCAAACGTGATTTTCGTAGTTCAACTTTTGGAGAAAAAACAAAAATTCATGATCAAACACCTAAAATTAAGGTCATATAAAATTAAATTGAATCAAATTTTATATAAACATCTAATTACATTAAATTTGTTAAGATTATTCTAAAAAATAAAGGTCCAAGTCAAATTACAATTTTCATGTAGTACTTGTTTAAGATAACAAATGAACGACCCTGATTATTGGTGAACTTTGTTTAAATTGTATTTGAAACTTACTAGATATAAAAAGAAATAATAATAATAATAATAATAATAATAATAATAATTCTAATAATAATAATAATAATAAACAAAAATTCATTATCAAACACCTATAATTATTAATTAAGGTCATATAAAATTAAATTGAATCAAATTTTATATAAACATCTAATTAGATTAAATATGTTAAGATTATTCTAAAAAATGAAGGTTCAAGTCAAATTACAATTTTCATGTAGTACTTGTTTAAGATAACAGATGAACAACCCTGATTATTGGTGAACTTTGTTTAAATTGTATTTGAAACTTACTAGATATAATAATAATAATAATAATAATAATAATAATAATAAAAAAAAAAAAAAATCTTAGTGAAATTTTGAGAGGGCAATGTATATATAACCTTATCCGTGAAGATAGAGAATATTTTCGAAAGACTCTTAGCTCAAGTAAAAAATACAAGTTAAGTTTAGAAAAGAAATAAACTAATGAAAAAGTCATATTGAGAACAAAAAAAGATCAAGGCTATTTATTTAACATTTATTTAAATTTTATTTGAAACTTAAAACTAAATCGACTAGAGCAATGTACATCTATTATTATACCAAGATATATTATTTTGAGAAAATAAGTTCGAGTCAAATCTAACAATTCTCAAAGTACTTGAACAAGATGAAATTTGAGGTGAATTAGTGAAGTTAATTTTGTTTAAATTTAATATAGGTAATCAACCAAAATTAATTAAACATAACTCTTTTTTATTTAATTTATATTTAAAAGTTATTTATTAAGATTTTTTAAGATAGAATAATTAACATCTCTAATTAAGATAGCTAGATAAGTGTATTGTTCGATAAAAGAGATGTGACTCAAATAACAATTCTGAACACAACATAAAATACCTCAAAACTTATGTTTCATCTCGTATTACATAAAACGTCTCACCTTAATTGTGCTCATGTTCTTTACAAACATCAGTTAAATTCATAATAAATTATATTGTAGTTATCTTTTTTTTTTGTCAATTGTTAAATTATTGTAATTAAATTGATAATTATGGAATTTGAACAAAAGAAAACTACATGTATCATTCCCTTCATTCACTTTATTTAGTCCACTTTGGACGTTACACCTCTATAAAAATGACGATTGATATGACTATTTTACAAGATATTCATATATTAATTGATGTTTAGGTCTTGAAAAATAATTTTAAAAATAAGCAATTAATAACTTTTAACGTGATTTTCTTATTAACATCCACGGTTTGGTGCAAAACTTGTTTCCTTTCCTCTTTAAGTTGCGGTGCTCTTCATATTTGTGTGTCTCGTGTTTACATTATTTCGTAATGACAAATAATTGTAATTACTAAGTTAATTATTGCCACAATTTTGATACTCAAAAAAATATTTATTTAACGATAATATTTTATTTTAAATTATATTTTATGGATAAAAGGTTATTATTGCTCCAATTAGTTTCAACACGATGGTGGAATAAATTATAATTAATTATAAATTTTATTATTGAAAAAAAAATCAATGACTGTATCTTTTAATATGCCACAAATTTTATAACTTGAAAAAAAATATCTATTCTGCTATTAATTTTTCTTCAAATAGTTTATGGTGGTTAAAATTTATCACTACTATGGCAATTTCATATTTGTGGTAAATATTAACAATTAGTTACGAAATTTTATTTTGGCAAAAAAATTATGGCTATTTTCATTTATTTATTGTCACAATCTTTATAAACTAAAGCAAAATTATTTATTTAGCTACAAATATTTCTTCAAATAACTTATGGTGGCTAAAAGGTTGTTATCACTATTGTAAATTTAAATTCCCGGTAAAAATTAACAATTAGCTAGGAAATTTTATTGTAACAAAATATCTATGGCTACTTCGTTTAATTATTGCCATAATTTTTTATAACTTGAAGCAAATATATTTATTAACTACAATATTTTGTTTCAAATAACTTATTGTGGCTAATGAGTTACTATTGCTACAATTACTTTTATCGTGTGGAAAAAACTTATATTTAGCTACATAATTTTATCGTAGCAATAATATTTTAGCTATTTAGGTAATTATTGCCATGACTATTGATAATTATAGCAAAAACTAGATTTTAGCTTTATCAATTTAATTTTCGTGGCTAAGAAATTTGATGAATTTTTAGATAGCCACGAAATTTGAAGTTTTGTGGCTATTACTAAATAATAGCTACGAGTTTTAGATTGGTAGCTTAGATTCCGTAGCTATAAATACATTTTCTTGTAGTGCGTTTTTGTGATACTTCTTACTCTCTCTATCCCAATTTATGTGACTCACTTTCCTTTTTGATCAGTCCTAAAAAGAATGACACATTTTCTTATTTGGTAAATATTTAATGACATTATCCCTATTTTACCCTTCTTGAATCTCATTATTTCAATAGTTGCACTCTTTTAATTTAAAGAAAAAGTTATTGAAATACAGTAAAGTACAAATACTTTTCTTTTTTTCTGACAGTCAACAGTACTTTAAACACTTTTTTTCAATACTTTGTCATAACCTTTTAAAATGTAAAAGGAAGAATTGAAAAATTGAAGATGAAGTATCTCTACTTATATGGAGTCCATTAGGTAATATTTTAAAATTTGGCAAAACAATTGGCGCTAGAAACTGAAAAATTTGATCCTTTCCAACATTTTTTTTTCGATGGTATCAATTTTCTGAAACTACAATTAAAATCATGAATTTTTTTTTTACTTTTACCTGCAATGACAAAAACTCAATCATTTTGGAGTCTATCAAGACTAAGGAGAGAGAATGCAGAAAAAAGAAGAGAGAGAAATAAATATATTGAACTCTTTTGGATTTACATTAATGATTGGTGTGACATTAACTTATGAGGAGAGAGAAAAGTCTATTCAATGTCAGATGTAGTGTTTTTTTTATTTAACAATTTCGACTTATTAATAAGGGTATTTTTGAAACATTGTAGAGTCTTTTTCCATTTTTCTTAAAGTTTGTGCCAAATTAAAGTACCTCATATAAAATGGAACGAAGAGATTAATTTCTTTGATAATGATGATCAACGTACGTCTATGTATAACTACTCTCTCTGTCCCAATTTATGTGACTTACTTTCCTTTTTAGTCAGTCTCAAAAAGAATGACACATTTCTATATTAAGTAACAATTTGACTATAAAATGTCTATTTTACCCTTAATGAAATGATTTACAGCCACACAAATTTCTATCATTCATTTTGAACCACAAATTTTAAAAGTCTTTCTTTCTTTCTTAAATTTCGTGCCGAGTCAAAATACCTCTTATAAAATGGGACGGAGGGAGTATAAGATAAGAAGAACGAGAGGACCAATCCAGGCGTCATTGTACAACCTACCAACATGAACTTATCTTTAGTGGTTGGCGCACATTTGAGAATTGTACGTTACGTTGGTCCCCCACCAAAAAATAATTGCTACTTTTTTTCCTTTGAGACTTTTGTGTTTTCTGCACCTATGACGTCATCTCCTGCATCAGAGTGTAACATATAAACATGGAATTTCAAAAACGTACATTTTATCCAAAAAAGAAAGAGCACCCCTACCCCTTCAAGTCATCTTATTCCCCAAATTTAAATTTTTCTATTCAATGTCAGATGTAGTATTTTTTTTATTTAACAATTTAGACTTATTAATAAGGGTATTTTCGGAACATTGTAGAGTCTTTTTTCATTTTCTTAAAGTTTGTGTCAAATCAAAGTACCTCATATAAAATGGAACGGAGGGAGTAATTTCTTTGATAATGATGATCAACGTACGTCTATGTATAGTTATAAGATAAGAAGAACGAGAGGACCAATCCAAGCTTCATCGTACAGCCTACCAACATGTACTTATCTTTAGTGGTTGGCGCACATTTGAGAATGCATTCTAGTATTGTACGTTACGTTGGTCCCCCCACGATAAATTATTTTTTTTCCTTTGAGACTTTTGTGTTTTCTGACGTCATCTCTTTCTTTTCCAGTGAATTGGTTCGTTGGAAAATTAGTAGGAAAACCATATTCTATAACACAAACTTTTCACTTATTCGTGAAAAAAAATTTAGGGGTGTCAAATTGGCAGGTTGAGTTGAAGTTGGATATATTAAAATGAGTTGAAATAGAAAGGAAAAACTACCTAACTACACATACATTACTATCATATATACTATATTTACCTATAGTTTAAAATAATTACACATACTATCACTTTTAATATTATACCACATATTTTAAAAAATATACACAAATCCCTTAAATATGATATTAAATAATTATCTTAAATTTAAACTTCTTAATTAATGGTCCATTAATAAGTCAAAATATTTCCTACTACATCTATCGTTCTCCCCTACCCACGTCCACTAGCCCTCTTTCCTCCTTCATCTTCTCTCTCTTTCTTCCTTCATTCTCTCAATACATGTTTGCATGTTCAAATCAATATTATACAAATAGGTTTGTTTATTCTCATGTATCTTGATTTTGTATTGGAGTTAAAGTTCATAATATTCTAAAGTTCAATTTTAAAAAGGTTTTCAAATTAGGTTTTATATTTTTTGATTTTGTTATTTCTCAAACACTTTAATGGCTGATCATTCCTTAAACAGGATGATTCTTGTTAAATGTGTTATACCCCATTTTAACTCGTGGTCAAAACGTGTACAACACATTGGTAATTTCCAAATTAGTTAACTTAAGAAGTCGCCACCTAATTAATTATGGTGAATTAGGACACCTAAATATTTAACTAAGTAATACTAAAATGACTCCAATTATGGTCTACTAAACTTATGTGATTCTAAGTAAGGGTTCTAATTTATCCTAAAGGGAAGGGGTAAAGCATCCTTTAAGATCCGTTTAAAGCGGTTAATCGGCCAAACTTAGGTTAATTAATTTTAAAAGAAAGATATGAATGCTAAAGATTAAGTAATTGAGTAACCAAATTGAAAAAAAAAAACATTTTTTTATTTTAAAAGCTTTTTGCAATTGTATTAGAACGAAAAAAGAGAAATTTTTTTAGATCAATTTAGACAAGTTCATGGCTAAAAAGGGTAATTAAAAAAAAAGACATTAGCTCATTAATTGACAAAGTGCTCCCTTTAGAAAAGTTTTAGAAAAATAAGAGTTTAGAACAAAATATCTTTTGCCTTTTAAAAGATATTGTCAAGTTTGAACAAAACTTAATAAATCTAGTGAGTTTAAAATGGTGCAAAAAAGAAGTGTATTTTTTTTTAAAAAAGAGTTTGCCAAATGAAGTTTATAAAAGCTAAAGTGACTATAAAGGTTGTTTCTCACTAAAGGTACCCAAACCCAAACATCTATATTAAGTCAACTATTATGGATCCAAACTAGAAATATCTAAATCACGCAAGCAAGTATAGCATGAAAGAAAACACATAAACAAATAATGCAAAATGTAAGTAGCTATAGGTGACTCCAAGATAGGACCACTTGTTTTGCTTGCAATTTCGAATGATCAAAGGTGTAGTGAAGACTCCATGTGCGGGTGTGAGGATAATGTTGAGTCTATGAGACTCGATAATTTGCTAGAGTCTTGAATCAAAGACTCCATTTTGCTCCAAAGTTGTTCATGCAAATAAAGAGAGAGCAAAGAGATTAGTAAAACGATTCAACTTCAAACTATATAGATTAAACTAAACATGAAGCCAAGTAAAGTCGTACAACAAAATTACTATCCAGAATGGGAAATGTACAGCATAGGATAAGATACCTCTGATTCAGCAAAATCAATACTAGTAGAGAAAATATTTTCAAACTTAATAAGAAACTCAAGGAAAGGTTAATTTCAGATACTTATGTAATAAGTTATGACAAAACAAATTAAATGTTTTAAAATTATGAGGAAAAAGGGAAGCCATTTATTAAGGTATTAGTCAAACAAACAGAATTAACAAAAGAACATATCAAAAACAAGACGAGACTGAAAATGATACGTATTCAAATATGCTCGACTAAACAGATTTAAGGCGCACATCAACAAAGACATACTAGCAGTTTCATTGAAACAAAATAAGCTTAAACAAAGAGGAACGAAGCCACAAAACTGAACACTTCAACAAGATTTATAATTTTTAGCTATATTTGAATACTAAGACGGCAAATTTGGCATCAATATTAAGACTACTAAGCGTCAAAATCATTAACGATTATGCATATAACATTAAGGGACGGAGAAATGTACAATAGGCAGCAAACTTCAAAAAAAGGAACTAGTAGTCTGCAATCTGGAAATAATAGCAAATAGTGGAGGACCTCATGCCTGAAGATAGAGTAAAGCATAGGCAAACACAAATTTGACAATGTTTCAGTCCATAAATTTGAGACTAGGGGTGGTCATCTAGTCATAAAACGAAATCATTCTTTAAGCTCGACGTCTGAAACGTAAAGGGACACAAACTCGGCTATGTACAGATCTCAAGCAGGACACCAATATATTTTTAACATAACTTTGATTGCAACTAAACTAAGCAAGATTCAATCTCGACATACAAATTTCTTAGAGCAACATAACACTCTAATCACAGTAACAAAACAGAGGAAAAAGAAAAGAATGTCACCTGCTATAGGGCAGTGAACGAGGCTGCTGCGATCAAGTGCCTATATTCGAACTACGACGAACCCAAACAAGCTTGAGATTAGAATTTCCGGCGAGATCGAAAGAGAGTATAAAAGATAATTTTTATGGCAAAAATGCAGTGGTTCAAGGTACTATGGGAGAAAGAAAATCTTGGTCTTAAAAATGAATGCCAAGAGGGCTATGGAGGCCGAAAATCCTCTCCCAAAGATGGATGCCGGAGCTGGAAAAATCCTCTCCCAAAGATGGATGCAGGAGCTGTACTTATAGTGACAAAACTAAAGCCTTTCTCCTTGGGATTTTGGGCGGGACTTTTATTGAAAAAGAAAATGGCCGTTTTAAATTTCAAATCTCTGCTAACATGATTCTCCCTCAGAAAATCTCAAAAGTTCTTTTGGCATTTTGTTGACCAAATTAAAGAAAGAGAGATGAGAATCAAGAAGAGGAAAAGAGCTGTTGATTTCCTTAGAATAAAGATAAAGATTACACCAAAATAGATGGACAAGCTCTGTCCATGGCTGAGAATGATGAATCTTCTATCCGGAAGTGGAAAAAGCGTGATTAGCATTGTTTCGGAGAGAGTACCGTTGCCTGGATAGGTCAGATTGATTAGCTTTAAGTTTGGGCTGAATGTTAAGAGCGAAAATTTGGGCTTATCAGGTAGGTTTTGGGCTGAAAGAATGGCTTGAGACTTTTGGGCTGTAGCTGAATTTTCTTGGGTCGTTTATCTTCTTATTTTACATTATTTTGGGCTTCTAACTTAATAAATAATACAACATATATTATAAGATGACAATTACTAGTTTATAAAAGAAAAATATATCATGACTTTATGCTAATATAAAATATAGATACAAGAAAATGGATTTATACTTAATTTAATAAATACGAAATTTGAAATAAAATGACGACAATCGACTATTTAAGAAAAGAGGTGTAAAAGTGATAATAATCATATCGATAATAAAACCTATAATTTTAGTAGATAAATAGGCGTAATAGTAATAATAGTTGCGAAAATAGATAATTTGATATGTTATCAAATTAGAAGCTCGAAAACAATAAATTAGAAGAAAGAAGGGTCAAAATTGGGCGTCAACAATTAGAAAGAAACGATTGCTTAATTACAATATTGATTTTGGAATCTGTATATTTTGTGGTAATTGCGTTGAGTATTGCCCAACAAATTGTTTATCAATGACCGAAGAATATGAACTTTCTACTTATGATCGTCACGAATTGAATTATAATCAAATCGCTTTGGGTCGCTTACCAATGTCAGTAATTGATGATTACGCAATTCAAACAATTTTGAATTTACCTCAAATAAACAATGAATAAACCCTTAATTCTATTCAAAAAAATTACGAATTACGAAGGCTTAGTTCGAATTTAAAACAATGAGATTTTTGCTTGGGCAATTCAAACTAGTGGTTGCTTAATGAGACTCCTAGCTTAATTTAGATTGAAAACAAAACCGATTTCAATATTATATATTATAATAGTATTGGTTTCAAAGTAGATAAATGATATAAAAAATAGATAGGTTTAAACTGCTCTTTCGACGAATAAAGAATGGATAGTGGTCCAATAAAATAAAAGCATCTACGTCAATTCATACCCATTAGATTTTCATTCAATTAACAATTTCAAAGTATCATAAAAATAGAAAAACTGTTTTTTTCCTAGTCAGGTCAATAAAGTCATGAAATTCTTCGCTTTTGATTTTTTATTTATAAAAAATGGATTTATCTGAACCAATACATGATTTTCTTTTAGTCTTTCTAGGATCGGGTCTTATATTAGGGGTTCTAGGAGTGGTATTACTTCCCAATCCAATTTATTCGGCCTTTTCCTTGGGATTGGTTCTTGTTTGTACATTGTTATTCTATATTCTATCTAACGCCTATTTTGTAGCTGCTGTGCAGCTACTTATTTACGTAGGAGCTATAAATGTTTTAATCATTTTTGCTGTGATGTTCATGAATGGCTCAGAATATTACAATGATTTTTATCTTTGGACCGTAGGAGATGGAATTACTTTGATGGTTTGTATAAGTCTTTTTGTTTCACTAATTACTACTATTTTAGATATGTCATGGTACGGGATTATTTGGACTACAAGATTAAACCAGATTTTCTAAGTAATAGTCAGCAAATTGAAATTCATTTATCAACAAAAATTTTTCTCCCCTTTGAACTTATTTCCATAATCCTTTTATTTGCTTTAATAGGTGCAATTGTTGTAGCTTGTCAATAAAAAAATTCTATTTAAACTTGGAATTCAAATAAAATTTTGTTCTGTCTTATCACATTCATTTTACTTCAATTCTATTTGAATTCTAGCTGGATAAATAGAAAGACTTTAGGTCAATCTAGTACCAATATATTTCTTTGTTCCATACTTGTTATATACTAGTCAATTAAATTAGTTGAATTGTTGTTCATATTGAAAGGAGTCGAGATTGATAAGGAGTTGTTTAATGATTCTCGAACATGTACTTGTTTTGAGTGCCTATTTATTTTATATCGGTATCTATGGATTGATCACAAGTCGAAATATGGTTAGAGCCCTTATGTGTCTTGAACTTATATTGAATGCGGTTAATATAAATTTTGTAACATTTTCTGATTTTTTTGATAATCGTCAATTAAAGGGAGACATTTTCTCAATTTTGTTATAGTTATTGCAGCCGCAGCCGCTGCTGCTGAAGCAGCCATTGGCCTAGCTATTGTTTCATCAATTTACTGTAACAGAAAATCAACTCGTATCAACAAATCAAATTTGTTGAATAATTAATAATAATCATCTAGATTCTAATATTGAGAAATTGATTTTAATTAGCATGTTTACTACGTAAAGTATGATCTTGTTTGCAAAACATAAGAAATCAAAGTATTTTGGCTTCTCTCATATCTCATAAACCAATCCAGAAAGGGGTTGATTAGAAAATTGTAATAACTCATTGATTCATGTGGAATCTAAATATACGATTCGTTTCTAAGTTTACTAGATCGAAAATTTATAACATTCAAAAACGTATAGACCCAATGTCACATTCAGTAAAGAATTATGATACGTGTATAGGATGTACTCAATGTGTCCGAGCCTGCCCCACTGCTGTATTAGAAATGATACCTTGGGACGGTTGTAAGGCTAAACAAATTGCTTCTGCTCCACGAACAGAGGACTGTGTTGGTTGTAAGAGATGTGAATCCGCCTGTCCAACAGATTTCTTGAGTGTCTGAGTTTATTTATGACACATGTAATAAATAAGAGAATACTAAAGATCCGAGCCATAGAATTTCTCAATTCTAATACAAGGTACTTATTAGATCGAATGTACTTATTCGATCTAATAGAATGATTTTGCCATATCCAGACTAATACCAATCCAAGCCATTTCATGAATCAAATGTGACCAATTAACCAACCAACAAAACCACTTGTTACAATTAAGATCTTATTGTTGCATCGAAAGAGATAAACCGTGAAAACGGGGTTGTGGGAGAGCAATACAAGTGTCGTGTTGCTAGGTGAAGCAGCCTGAATGCTGCACCCTACTGGACTTTCAACGAGATAGTGTTTTTTCAACCTAAACCGTGAAAAATACATATGTATTGTGTGTAAATTACACAAAATGATCAACTTTGATTTTCATCATTTTTAGAGTACTTTTCCTTCCTTCATGTAATAATATATTTTATTTGTTAGAAATTGGTTCAGTAGATGAATTCAAATTTGAATTTTGATCTATTTAATTGAATTTAAACTAAAAATTCTTTTATTTAAAAAAAAAATGAAACGATTAATTTACACCTTTAATATAATATTTTATGAACGCGCGTAGCGCAGCCAAGTTACCTTCCTTGCAACTTACCTAAATCTAGGAAGTTCTAAAATTGAGCATTTATAAGTCTTATCACAACTTTGATAATGGCCTTATTTACTACTAAATTTATTTGAAAAAGATTTTGTTGTCTATTTCTACAAATATTTTGATTGAATCAATGGAGAAAAACAAAATAGTTCTTGTATTTTCACATGAAAAAATAAGAAAGTTTTCTAGTATTTCAATGAAAATGTATTTTCACCATGTTATAATAATGACCCATTCAGTTATTAAAAATATCTTCGATAATATGCTCGAGTTAGAAACTTTGTATATCAATTCGATCAAGTTTAATTCCGCTGGGTTAACAAAAAATTCGTTATGAGTGGGAAGAAGGATGGGGCCCTGCCTAAGACCGATGCAGCGGTCCCTTAACCGCTGTACTGGAAACAAGCAATAGCCCCAAAAATATTTAAACCTGTCTTCCAGTTCAAGTTAAAAAAAAAAAGTGTCTCCTCCTAAAAACACTCTGTGGAAAAACTCGATAATAGAGAAGCACAACTCTCAAGAAAATGCGTCTCCAATTTCATCTTCAAAGCTCTTCATTAATCTCTCTAGAACATAACCAAGGGAAAAAGATTCATGTGCTATACAACAACAACTTGACCTCTGATAGGTTATGATTTATGAGTATTAGATTTATATGATTAAATGTGAATATGATATATAGATTTGACGATGAAATCATGATTAGGCCTGCCATCTTTATATATAAATAACATATTTTTTTTCTTTTCTTTTCTTTTCTTTTCTATTTCTACTATAATAGAAGAGCCAGTTATTCAGGGCATCAACATGATGCTTCATATGATCTAATATATTTGTAAGGGTAGTTTTGACTTTTGCGGTTTTTGAATTTACTTGTGTGTCACATAAATTATCGAATTGAAATCCACTACATAAACCACATTATTGATTTGTATAAAGTGCTAATTATATATTCAGTGAAATCTTGGTAACTACTCTCTCTGTTCACATTTAGACTTGACACACTCACTAAGAAAAAAATAATTATCATGACTATTTTATCGCACTGTCTCTATTTGATGTTCAATATTAGATCTTAGAATATAATTTGGAAAATTAAGTAATTAATGGTAGGAGTAAAATATAAAAAAAAATAGTTATCTTTTCTTAATATGTGAAAAGTGACAAATAAAAATAAAAATCTATTTTTAAAATAGAGATCAAGTGAATATGAACAAAGTGCATTTTAAACTAGCTCATTATTCTTAATTATGATTTGCAATTAAGTAGCAGCAACACTATCAGAAAGCAGCTACAAACTAAAACTCTATGTAAATGACAAAAGTAAGGTCCGTATTTTGTTGCAGTTATATCTCTCTTCACACATTCACTGCTCCCTTCATGTCAAGGAATAGGACTTAGGTTCAACATACATAAATATTAGGCCCATGCGCACACAGACATTATTCAACAAGTTAAATAGATAGACAGTAGAGACATATATCTTAATAATATTAAAATTGACACGATCATGACCGTCGTGAGTGATACCCACACTAAACCACCTTGGTCACTAAAAAAATTAGTCCCCATATGGTCCGTCCAACCTATATATGGCTTATTTAAGGATTTACTAACCAAAGAAAAATCAATAATCCAGCTAAGTATAGAATACTGTATTGTTATGAGGTAACACACTCTTAGTAATGTAAGAAACCAAGTTCTAGGGGTTTCTCTGTCTACCAGAAAACTTACTCTTGTGCAATGGATTCTACTTATTGAGAAGAATACAACAAAAATTACTTCATGGACAGCCAAAAACCTGTCTTATGTAGGAAGGATGCAGCTTGTCCAATCAGTTCTATTCGATATTTAAGCCTACTGGACCCACTTATTTGTTATTTCCTCTAAGTGTCTTAAGCTTATTGATGCCCACTGTAGAAGCTATGCATGGTCAGGCACTAATACTATCACCAAGAAAGACTTGGTGGCTTGGGAAAGAGTCTGTCTCCGAAATCAGTTGGTGGCCTCAACTCGATTAACCTTCACTTATGGAATAGGCTTCCATTGCTAAACACTGTGGGACCTGGAGCATAAACAGGACAAGTTGTGGATTAAGTGGGTGCACTCCTACTATATTAAAAGGGTTCCTTTCCAAAAGGTGATCGTCTCCTAAAAAGCCTATTGGATGGTGAAGAAATTCTTGGAGGCTAGACAAGTTTACTCACAGTTTCAGCCTAATAACTTGAGGAGTAAAACTATGATCAGACAACTATAGTTATATTTTCTAGGGCCTCAACAAAGAGTTCAATGGAAGAGCTTGTGGCTTCAAAATTCTTCTAGGCCAAAGGCAATCTTCACTGTGTGGTTACAACTGCAAATCAAATTAAATACCACAGATAGACTCAAAAATGGGGGCTAGATGTTGATTTGAAGTGTGTATTGTGCAAACTCCATCCTGAATCCAAAGATCATATGTATACAAGCTGTTTTTTCAGTCATCAAGTCTGGTGCAAGTTGCTACAATCGATCCAATTTGTTTAAGCTCCTTACAATAATTGGGACCAATATGTCTTGGGAGTCATATGCTTTGCTTAGGGGAAAAATCAAACTGCCCAAATCTTTAAATTGGTGTATACTGAGAATGTCTATGTTGTTTGGATTGAGAGAAACCAAATGATCTCTGAGAAGAAAAGCATGATTTGGGAATCTATTGCCAGCGAAATCGCTTATATTTGTTGTGTTAGGGAAAACTAGAAAACTATGCAAAACATTCATCAATTTCTCTTTTACTTGCTAGCTTAGTTTTCCTTTGTTTCATATTGTCTTTGTTTTGAGAATAGCAAGTTGTGTCTTGGCTAAGCTATTGGTTCTTTATTTGGTACACCTGGTGATTAATATAATATTGTTAGTTACCAAAAAAAGAAACTAAGTTCTATTATTGGTCTGTCCAACCTATGTATGACTAGTTTGAATATTTAGTAGTAAAAGAAACACCAATAATCCATCCGAGTATGAAATATTTTGTTATTATGAGGTAATACACATTTAGTAATGTAAGAACCAAGTACGCCCAACCTATGTATGGATCATTTATGGATTTAGAACCTAAATAAAATCAAATAATCCATCTGAGTATGAAATACATTGTTGTTAGAAGGTAAGGTAAAAACGTTGTTTTATTATATGCCTGTCCAACCTATGTATGGCACATTTAGGGGTTTTCTAGCCAAAAAAACATAAACAATCCATTTGAGTAAGGAATACATTGCATTTATAAGGTAATATGTTTGTAGTAATGTAAAAAACCAAGTTCTATATTTGATCCGTCCAACCAATATATGGCTCATTCAGGGATGTAGTAGTCAAAGAAATTCCAATAAACCATCCGAGTATGGAATAAATTATTCTTAGGAGGTAATACACATATGTTAATGTAGAAAACCAAATTCTAATACTGGACAATCCAACCTATGTATGGCTTATTTAGAGATGTAGTAGCCAAGGAAAGACCTATAATCCATCCGAGTATGAATACATTGTTGTTAGGAGATAATACACGTGTAGTATTGTCGGAAACATACTTTTATTATTGGTTCATTCAACCTATGTATGGTTCATTTAAGGATTTAGTAGCCAAATAGTTGTCATAAGGTAATACATATCAAGTTCTTTTATTGGTTTTTCCAAACTATGTATGGCTCATTCACGTATTTAGAAGTCAAATAAAGACCAATAATCCATCCGAGTATGGAATAATTTTATTGTTTTGAGGTAATAGACATGTTTTAATATAAGAAATCAAATTCTATTATTGGTTTGTCTAACCTATGTATGGTTCTTTAAAGATTTAGTAGTTGAAGAAAGACCAATAATCCATCAGAGTATGGAATACATTGTTGTCATGAAGTAATACAAGTGTAGTAATTAAATTAAGTTCTACTATTGGTCCATCCAACCTATGTATGTCTCATTTAAGGATTTTGTAGCCAAATAAAGACAAATAGTTCATATGAGTATAGATTACTTTATTGTTAAAAGGTAATACATGTTTAGAAATGTAAGAAACCAAGTTCTATTAATAATCTGTTCAACCTATGTATGGCTCATTTAGTAATTTAGTAACCAAATAAACAAATAATTTATCCAAGTATGGAATACTTTGTTGTTATAAGGCAATACATGTGTAGTAATGTAAGAAACCAAGTTCTATTATTGGTCCGTCCAACATAGGTACTGATCATTTAGGAATTTAGTAGCCAAATAATAACCTATAATCAATTGGAGTATGAAATATTTGGTTGTTATGAGGTAATACACATTAAGTAATGTAAGAAACCAAGTTCTATTATTTGTCCGTTGATATACCGTGAGTTTACGGTATTTCTAATACATTTCACTTACAAGTTGTGTGTGTCTAGGGCCTTTTTGTATTGGTTTTTATGGTTTTTATCATATTTTTGCAGGAAAGATGTTCAGGCGCGGAAGTATAGAGACAACTGAAAGAAATGCAGAAAAAGGGCATTCACGGAGGTGATCTACGGACCGTAGGTCCATTGACCGTCTGTAGGTGATGACCGTAGATCAGCAGGCAAGGTATGGAAGCAAATCAGGGAAATCTGACCAAGTGTGGAACCACGGTGGCCATTGACGGTCCGTAGATTGATCTACGGACCGTACTGTTGATCCGTAGGTTGATACTGCGAGGGTTCCAGTCTCTGATTTTTGAAGATTCCAAGTGTGGAGCTACGGAGGGGAGCGACGGACCGTAGATCGATCTACGGTCCGTACTGCAAGTCCGTCGTTTGCTTCAGAGAAGCTGATTTTTGGAAGCTGAAATATTTTCTAAGTCCTGGCTGACACGGAAGGGACTTACGGACCGTAGATCCATTGACGGTTCGTAAGTCAGTCTCGTGGAATGAGACACGTGCCTGAACAAACTTTCCTTAATTTGTTTTCCTTTTAATTTAGGATTTTGTTTTCTATAAATAGGGCATGTAAACCTCGTTTTTGGGGGTTAGACATTATTATTCTAGTTTTACTTGGTGACTTTGGAGATTAATGGGGAACCCTAGCAATTATTGATCTCCTAAGTTCGTTTTGAAGATTTTTGCTTCGCAATTCAAGTTGAATTTCTGGGTTTATTATTCTATTTACGTAAGTTCATAATTTCTTCATCTAACACTATGAATTGTGTTCTTGCTATTATGGGTAACTAAACTTCACAACTAGGGTTGTGGGATCCATGAGCGATTAACAAAGTATG
>JAJOOE010002193.1:0-23452 GCA_036250405.1 Solanum raphanifolium
CATGACCCCCCCCCCCCCCCCCCACCTGCTTTCTTTTCACAATAGAAACGTAAAACTTTTGTTGTTGATACTCAATTAATTCTCACGCGTGTTGTAGATAAATACTTTTTAAAATATTTAATCATAGATTTCTGGTTCAAATCCTTGTAGATACTTACTCGACCACCCCTCAACGTAAAACTTTCCGTCTCAAACAAAAACTGTTATACTATATATTACCCTTACCCATAAAAGATTGTTGTAATAGCTGATCAATTATCATATTACATTAATTTATTGAGAATAAAATAAACATATGATCAATGTTTTGAGCTGAAGTGTCAATTTCTTTAGTTATCACGAGTGAAAAACAAGCATAAAAACATTTATTATTGTTATCAAAATTATTAAATTTATATATATATATATTATTGGAGCAAAAAGACAATAAGCACTACAAGAAAAGGGTGAATTACATGGGATTTTCCTAGGGATTAGTATGAAAATTTGCAGGAAAATAAGTTTCCTGCTGATTTTCATACTAATCCGTAGAAAAATCCCCATGTAATTCACAGTTTTCCTGTAGTGAAGTACAACCACATTCACTATAGGTACCAACATTCTAGTACTGGCTAAGTTTTAAAAAAGTTACCCTATGAAACGTAGAGAGGGGGGGGGGGGGGATATGCTAGCTCTTCAATATTTTTTTTAATTCGATTAATCTATCACTATCGTACTTGTGAACTTGCGAAAATCGAAAAAAAGTAAAAAAAAAAAAAAAAAAATCATAGTCAAACGATTCTTAAAAATTTCACAACATACCAAAAAAATTTCATATTCAAACGATTCTTAAAGTTTCACATACCAAAAAAAATCCATAGTCAAACGATTTTTAAAGTTTCACAACATACCAAAAAAATATCAGTCCAACAATTTTTAAAGTTTCACAACATAACAAAAAATTGATGATAGTACTAATTCTCATATAGTGTTAGTCGAGCTATATATATATATATATATATATATATATATATAATTGGTGACATTATGGAACATTCATAAATTAAAAATTAACATTACCTAACCATACTTCACCAAAGTGGTCAATTTGGAGTAGCCTCTAAGCAAAAGATTGAAGAACTTAGTTGAAACTACTAAAAAATGATGTAAGGGATTTTAATGTATTTGACTGTTCAATCAAAATAATTTTTAATCGTTAGTTAAAAAATATATACTAGTTATGGATAAGGAAATTATATTATATATTATATAAAAAATAATATAGTCATCGATTATTCTTTTAATAGTGGTTATGTAAATATTTAATATAAAGTATTGAAGATGTTGATAGGCTATTTTCACACAATCACCTATTGTATGAAGTACCTCGACTTGTCAATTCCATATGCTGCAATGCATGTACGTAAACATTCACAAAATACTGACACTATTTTGTACATGTTTCGATAGAGGGATAATTGCATTTTTGGTCCTTTAATTATTCATGAATTTTGAATTTATAAATTATTCGTCGTCTAGATTCAAGATTTATTTAAAAATATATAAGTATTATTTTTAACATGTCGGTGTGTACTAACCCTGAAAAAAGTTCTTCCCTATTCGTGTATAGAAAATATTATTTGGATTTCAAAAAACTTCTAGCTGGTCATCTTCTGTTTTCAAGGTGCGATACAAACATGTTTGTAATGTAACACTTATATCTTACGAATAGAGTATAAAATTAAGTGTTACATTACAAATATGTTCTTTTTTCGATGTCTATGCATTTTTTATTAGAGATTTCAATTTTTGATAGAAATACTTGACTAGTTAATAAAATCTTTATTTAATTTAAAATTTTGAATCTGACTCTAAACACTAAGGACAAGAATGTTTGTATAATATGTGGCTGTTGGTTGGATTTATTATGGCTCATGAAAAGCAGAGATAAATTAAATTGACATGAAATGAAATGTTACTTTCTGAAATTATTTAAGGAATGATTGCTAGTCACACCATTCTCTATTATTGTAAGTCTTTTTTCATCAGTCAATCTCCTACCCTACCCCCACCCCCTCAATAGGGGGTTGGTGTTTATGTGGAAATAATTTGTGGATAAAAGAAAGGTTTTTTTGTTCTTATGAGGTGTATATAGGAGTATAGTTTCTATCCCTAGTGTGTTTGTATATCCCTTCGTTTCAGTTTGTTTGTCTAACTTGTTTTCTAATTCGTTTCAAAATATTTTTCTTAGTAACTTTTTAATTATGATTTTTCACGTTTCATGTTTAAGATTACAAGATTAAAGGACATTTTGATATATTTGACATGTATATTTTCAATTTAAGACCATAAGATTCAAAAGTCTTCTTTACATTCTTAAATTTTGTGTCAAATCAAAATGAGACTGACAAATTAAAACGGAGGAATTATATGCATTTCACAAGTTTTAATTCATGGTACTTTCTTTATACTATATAGTTGTCATGTGAATATTCCTTCTTTTATACATTGTTTTTTTGGTTTGATTTCCCATCCAATGTTCGATATACACATTGGAGCCCGACTGGATTCGGATTTGCATCGAAAAATTTCACATTAAAATAAAGCGCTTCCTAACAAAGGCGACTCCATACCCAAGAGGTCTCGAGTTCGAGACCTCTGGGTCTTTTATACACTGTTGCAGTGGAGTTAAAGACAATATTTGTACATGGACTGGCTAATTTGTCCTCAAATATATGCATGGTTTTCTTTTCTTTTTCATTATCCTTTTTATTTGTGTCATTACCATCTCTTATGGCTAGGGTCATGCATCATATGATCATAATAATAATAATTATCCTTAGTCCCATATAAATTGAGGTTAATTATATGAATTATCATTTTTATGTGGCTACTTAGCTCATTTTATATTCTTATCAACAACATATTTTGTAGGAGTATATATATATATAGTCCCATAAGTGGATTTTGGGAGGATAAAGTGTACACAGATTTTACCTCTACTTCATAGATGAGGTTGAAACGTTGTTTCCGATAGATCTTAGCTTGGTTCAAAACAAAAACAGTCTAGGAAAAATTGTAATGAAAGTATTGTACAAGAGACAAGAGACTAACAAAAATAACAACTAGTATTAGAATGGTACAACAAAATAATACTATAGTCGAACTACACAAAATAATAGATAGTAACAGAAATCGAAGAAAAAAAAATTACAAGAGTAGTGCTACGACTACTAGTAAGGGAAACAAGACAATGTACTCCTAACTACTACATAAGTTAGTATAAAGGGTATACATATATATATACATTAAATTGTGAAACACAATACAAAAAGGAGAGGGAGAAGAGAGGCGAGCGAGAGAGGCAGTGTATCCCAGATACAGTTGCAAGGCCCGGTAAATACATGTATCTAGACTGAAACTAAGACAACATATATAATTATTGAAACTATCATTACATTGAGTAATTAGCTTCTATACTAGCGTCCTAAATGAATGTTAAGGAAGAGTCAAAATTTATGAACTTAACTACCTCAAAATTAACTTTAATCCTGTAGATCTGGAGTTTTAAATTATAAACCACGCAAATGAATTTGAACTTAGATTAAATTATCATCGATTTGAAGATAGATTATGTTATACCTTGTAAATAAAATTCAAAAGCATGGAAAATTTGTTACAAATCCACTATATGAATCTTGATACAAGTGAAAAATAGTTATATCAGCTTATTTATTGTAATCGATCGATGCACAAATAGTTAAGAAATACATCAACGAATAATAATATTCATTTAATACATGATGACATTCCTTTTAAAATATCTCAATGTTAGGTCAAATGAGTTATTATTACTTAATTCTTGTATATTAAGCACCAATAGAATTAAACACCCCCACCCCACCCCGGACCCAAGGACATTAGCATGAAATATGAGAATTGATTGCTTACATATGTTAATGTTAATTAGTTGATAGTTGTTAGGTCTCTCAAATCTGTGTGGGCAGGGGTCTTTTGGTTTTCTTATATAAACTTGGGCAATCATTTGTTTACAAGCTAGCTTTCAAAGTTGATGTAGCGTCAGGTCCTATATCTATCATGGTATCAAAGTGGGGGTCATTCCAACTTGTCGTTCCTGATCCACGCAGTGCGCTTCTAGCCCTGGGTGTGACGGAAGGTGTTACGCCTCCCACATCAGTGCAGGATGGGTTCTTTGGTCTCCTTATATGGACTTGAACAATCCTCCACTTACGAGCTAGTTTTTGAGGTTGAGCTATTCTCATCAGGTCCTATATATATCATCATGGTATCACAATCCAATTTGTCGTTCTTTATCACGCACCATGCTTCTAGCCCTCGTTGTGACAGAAGGTGTTACCCCACCCAGGATGATCAGTTCTTTTATCTTCTTATATGGAGTACTTGGACAATCCTCACCTTACAAACTAGCTTTTGAAATTGAATTAGATTCAGATCTTATATCTATTAATAGTAACTTAACAAGAAAGTACATGTAACTTAATAAAAAGTACATGCTTTAAGCAGAGGGGCATGAATTATGAATATATGTGTCTCTAGGTCATGTGAAGAACTTGTTTATAAACTTTATAGTAAAATCCAAAAATATGTGTTGCGTCGTCGGTTGTACAAACTCAGACAAGCATCATGCAATTGACACACATAATTTAATGCTTTCATACTTTATTATTAACTATTGAGATTTCTCTATCTTGCACGCATACTAATGCATGAATGAATAATAATGTTGAACATGGAGTTGTTTGAATTCATGTACTATAAAAAAAAACTTGGTTGTTTTTATACTTTTGGGAAAGAATAACATAAAACAATTGAACCGCATTAAAAAATTAGATCTACCAATATTATAGGCGGGTTCAGAATTTAGAGATGACGAGGATTACACACGTATATCGAAGAAGTGTAACGCAACATCAACTCATCAGAAAAAAATTATTAAATGCACATATATAAAATCGATATACAAATAGATAAATATGAATTAAATGGCATTGGCTGAAAAAGTTTGTAGTATGGTTCGTGAACACTACTTTGCACTAGGGGTGTACAAAATCGAACCGAAAACTGAATCAAACCGCAAATCGAGAAAAAAAATCTGACTAATGGTTTGGTTTGACTTGATTTGGTATTGGAAAAAAACCCGACTATACTTGGGTTGGTTTGGTTTTAACTAAAAAAAATCAACCCGAGACCAAACCAACCCGACATTATATATATAATTTTTAATATTTATTTTATATATAAATAAAAGTATTTACTTTGATGTAATTTCTAAATATTACTTATATGTTTTCATAATTTTTATCTGTTAACATATTTTTTCAAGTTTTTTAAGACTTAGAATTTCACTACAAGAAAACAGTTAATTACATGGGGATCTTACCTAGGGATAAATTTCACAGGAAATAGATGCGAATTTTCTTGCAAATATTTTAAATTCCTCAATATTAGGATATATTATTAGTGAATTGTATTTTCCCAACAAATTCTACAGGTTAATTTAGCGCCATATTGCGCAAAATTTGTACTTGTGACATCACCTAGGGAAATATATCAACGGGTAGACTATCTATAGGTAAATCCGCAGATACATGGAAAAATATATTATTTTTTTAAAATCTTTTTTTATTCATAGAAAAATCTCTGGGTAATCTATCCTACGAGTTTACATGCAGATATTTTGGTGGAAATTTATGTGGAATTTTATTACCTAGAAATTTATTTGGGGATTATTTGATGCAGATTTAGCTAGGGACTTATTCTTGGGGATTTACCTACTAAATTTATTACTTGGGGAAATATTTGGGGATTATTTGCTGTGGATTTAGCTAGGAACTTTTTCCTGGGGATTTACCTACGAAATTAATTACTTAGGGAAATATTGGGGGATGATGTTGCTAAGAATTAAAATGAAAATTGTTTCTTGGGGATTTATGTAGGATTTTTATACCTTGAAAATTTTTCTAGAAATTTTACTAGCTATAGATTTAGTGATCCTTCCATACTTACCTTTAAATTTATGTTATTTGAAATCTTTTCTTAATTCAATTAAAAATATTAATGAGATAATTTATTATTACATTTAACAAATTATATAAAAGGACACTAATAAAATAAGTAAAAGTGATTTGAATAGGAAAATGGTAGAATCGAAGATTAAATAAACATAAAATAAAACATAGTATTTAATTAATTGATGGACATGTGGAATCAACAAAAGATTCTCAAGGAAACTAGTTTGTTGACATGAATGGTTTCAAAATGTATTTGAGATAAAAAAAAATTGATCTAAAAACTCCTTATATTTGGAGATTTACTAATAAGTAAAATTTTCTTAAAAACATGTTTAAGAAAATGAAAATTATAATAATGTAATAAATAATAATGACATGACAAAATGAATTTTATTATTAAATATTTACTTTCTATTTAAATTATAAATACCACACATAGGATATACTATTAATTATTGATTATAACTTCCTTGTACATTTAAACTTATAAACATATTTATATTTTCAATTATTTATTTATAAGACTTTTGTACGAATAATTTAAATTTTGCATGCGTTTAATATGCTTAGTTATGGATATTATCTCATAGAAAGTATAGGCACAAAAATTTCATGATATGTTGTGTGATAGTGATTTATTTTAAATATATAAATAATTTTCATGTTTCATTTTTTAAGAGTTCAATCACATAAACTTTAGCCAATATTTTAAGATATATTCCGTCACCATATTAATATGGGATGACTTTATAGTTCTTTTTGTATAATTTATGAATATTAAAAATTATATTTTTACTATTTAATTAATTAAATTAAATTTAGCTTTAAAAATTAATCAAATCGAAGAAGATTACCAAAAACTAATGTAACGTCTTTGGTACTTCTTGTACCACGTCGATGGAAGAGCATAAGAATTTAGCATATATAATGTTAAGACTATGAACATTGGGAGAATTGAGCAATTATGTATGGGGTGGGCACTACTGGGTATTGGGTTGGGATTAAGTTAACCATTTAATATGAGTAGGGACAATGGTATTAAATATAGGTAATCAAGAAGAGGTATAATGTGTATGGGTTGACAATGATATTAAGTATATAGTTAACCAATAAGAGGTCAGAGGTGTATGAGTTTAAATAAACTAATTAAATTAGGAGGTAATAATTAATATTTACGTGAAAGAAATTTCTTAAAAGGTATTAGAATATTTTCATGTGACTTTGTTTGTGAAAAAAATGGTAAGAAAAATCCTATTTTGTTAATATTTACCAAAAACAAATTGGGATATTTTAAATATTTTTTGCAAGAAAAATTGCAAGTAATTTACCTGCGAAATATAAATCCCTAGGTAAATTACTTGGGGATTTTGAAATTTGCAGAAAATAATTACCTAGAAAGGTTTTTCCATCGGATTCTCTTTGGTAGGAAAATTGTTTCATACGAATTTTTATATACAATCCATAGAAAAATCCCCAAGTAATCCACACTTTTCTTGTAGTGTTTTGAATGATCCAATAAAGGTTATAGTCCATAGATAGTAGTAACTTTAATAAAGCTCAATTCGAAATTAAATCAATACTTATGCTAACAAAATAAATTAATTCAACACTAAGAATGACAACAATGTTGAATATTTATTTTTAGTTTTACATTTGTTTAGACATTTAAAATACATAATCTAATTTTAATTTTTCTTTAATGTTTAATCATGTAATTAATACTTATTAGATTTATTTTAACATTAATTAGTACTTTTAAATTATGATCATTTACATTATGACTTATCAATTTGTAATATTTATTTTATATGATTTCATTATTATTTTTTATTGAATATTTTAGTGTCATCACTCATCTCATATTTTATGTTATTTTCTTTAGAAACACCTTAGATAATTGTGTTTTGATTGGACTTGTGAAAAAATATTTGAAGCACAAATTAATTATATATTTGTATGAATACTTTATCGGAAAAATCATAACACTCAAATTGAGGTATTAAGTAGCAAATTAGACTAATGCCTCAAATTGGACTTTGAGTTTGTCATCAGACTCTAGTTGAGGCATTAAGTAGACAATTAGACTAATGCCTCAAATTGGCCTTTAAGTTTTAGGATGTCTAACAAAATATATGATTGTTTTTCATATTATATATTATGCATATTGTTTTCCAAAATTAATGGGACTTGGTAACCCCTCCATGTAGGTCCAACTCTGATCGATATCATAATAAAGTGATACTCCTTTAATAACTCAAAATTTCAAGTGAGGAGGTCCACATTTTACCTTCATTTAAGGAGGGTGTTAAAGAAATATTCTCGTTATTTCATTTTATATGTCTTAATTTAAATGGCCTGAAATAAATCGATACACGTATAATTTACCAAATGTCTTTAATTTGAATCGGACAATCTTGAACATATATATTATGTGGAATGTTCAAACTAAATAATTTCTAAATATAAAAAGAGAATTTCTTTTAAAATAAACTAAAAAATCACAAAAATTGAAAATATAGAGTAATAATGTTGCTTCCTTTTAATAACTTAAGTACTTAAATGAGACGATGTACACACTTTTATAGCTTACCAAAAATGATTTTCATATATTAAGCTAGCGTTTGACCATAAATTCCCAAAAAAATTGGCAATTATTATATGGGTGAAATTTCACCATATATTTGGCCATAGTATTTGGGAAACATATTCCATTTTTTTGAGAAATACGATTTATATCCATAAGTTTAAAATTATCAAAACTAACCATATGTTTGTATCATATAGTAAGAGAGAAACGTCGACGTGTCACAGCCCAGACCGTCGTGATTGGCACCCACACAAACCCTCCGATGGGAGAACCATTACAACAACCCAACTAACAACTTAACTAAAAACTAAAGCATTTAAAGATACGGAAGCAGGTTTAAGTGACAATAAAAATGGAGTCCCCATAAACTCCAAAGGTTTAAACAATTAACTAACCAAACTAATGCGGAAAAACAACCCTTAGAACCTGAAAGTCATTGTACCAAAACTCTACTAACGACAAGTCTAAGAACAAGGGGTACAACCCCAAAACTAAACAAATACCTTAAACAAGAAGTCTGAGTCCGAAAATAATGGACTTAAACAAGAGAGATCCATGACAGCCTGAAAGAACTGGCTCACCCTTGAATCTGATCACACTCAATAGTCACTTTGCTGAAGTCTATCAATAGCCGCCTGAAGATCCCCTGTACTCAACAAAGAACAAACAAGTGTAGTATCAGTACACAACCACAGTGTACTGGTAGGATCACGGGCTATCCCAATAAGTGAAACACATGCAAGTAACCACAACATTATAAAACAAGCATATACCGAACATATACAATATTAATCATCTTTTCAGGATCAATATAGCATTACACATTCTCAATAATACACATTGGTTATCAATTTAGAGCAACATACAGTCTTCCAATATCAATCAACATTAGATATGAACGTAATCATCACAAGTAAATACACAACACAATTCAATGGTCCTCTCACGGAATGGAACCCACACCCAAACTGTTAGCATACCGGAACGTGGTACCCGATCCAATATTTATGCCAGAACGTGGCAACCGATCCCATGTTTATGCCGGAACGTGGCAATCGATCCATTCAACAAACCACAATCACAATGTATATTCTCACAATCATACAACAAGAGGTGATTCATGGCATACAATTATTCAATTATCCTCATTTACGATTATGGTGATCAATAATACAACATTCCCATACATACATGCATTATAATGAGCAATTACAAACACATATCACAACAACAACTTGAATCCTCTAAGGCACTTGAATCTTCCCTTTTCAGATTCTTTCCGGTTGTTCTAGGTCTACAAACAACAATTTATACGCAAGGATCAACAATCAAAGGTCTAATTATCCGGATTATAACGAACTCAATAACCCTAGACCAAACCCATGATCCCCACACCCAGATTAGGGCTTTTTCCACCATAATTCCCATATCAACCCCCCCATCGATAATTATCCAAGAAACAAAGTTCTACAGATCGAAACACGGATTTGGAGAGTGAAAACCTTACCTTTAGCCTCAAGAATGGTGAAAAACGCTCAAGAATTCGTCTGGGGTCATCTCCTAGCTCTCAAAGTCGAGAAGTACAGAATAAAATGATTTTGGGGTTTATTTTTTACTTTAAGTCGCGTATGACCCGTCATGGCGGCACTCACCCCGCTACAGCGGCCCCGCCCTGGCGGCAGAAATCCCGCCTCAGCGGCTTGCACAGAAACAATGAGCTAAATTAATAATTCCAAGACCCCATTTCACAACACACCCTCAACCAACGACACTCAGAAACTATCTGTTCACGCTAAGATCAATTTCGGGAGTTTTACTAGCCCGAATTCAATTTCGTAAAGTTGTACGGGTTCCTTAACGTCTTGGCTATCCATTCATGTAATAAAATTTATTAATCGATATCTCATTTGTTACCAGATTTTCCTAGACCTCATTGACTCCGATTTCGTCCAAATCTGGACTAGGCTAGGAAATCTCAAGTTGCTAGGAAATCTCAAGTTACTACGAAAAAGTTTTCTTACCTCAATTATTTCCCCATGGTTTTTTCATAACAAAGGAAATCAGGTCGTTACACGACGTAACAAGATTCATGACTTCCGCAACAAGTCAATTGGATCTTCGTTGCAGCAATAACAAGTAGTGTCCATGACACTGGAGCAATGTGGTAATTCGGAGTGAGTGCAACAAGATGAATCCCATGACTTTGTTACCTGAGCCGATTGCTCATCATTTTCATCAACAACCATATGAGATCTCACAACCATATCATCACTTTCATATTCATTGAATATGTCATCACTATTTTGGTGTTCATGTAAAAAAAACTATGTAATATAGCGCAAACAACTTCTATAGAGAGTGTTTTTGTAAAAGATAAAAGTTTGGTGTAGAATTTGAATTTTTAAAAGCTCTAAAATAATGAGATTTGGCCTAAATACTAGCTTTTTCTAGTATTTGGGAATTTGAGTTATTTGTCAAAAATATTCGCCTTATAATGACAAATTGTATGGACAAACACTATTTGTCAAATATTTTTGCCAAATTTCACTTGGGAAATCTATGGCCAAACAGGTCCTAAAAGTTCAAGTCTTCTGGATATAGTTAAAAATCTCAATATTTTTAGCTAGCTGGCTAAGGGTGGGGTTTAGGCATGACCCCTACCTCGTCTAGTATAGTACATATTTACTGTATAACAAATGTATAATTAGTATGTACAGTGATTATATTGGCTAAATTTTGTAAAAATAAAAAATAAGGTTACATACTTATCTTTTATTATGATATTTGTGGGTTTTTTTGTGTAGTATAAAAAATTCATATAGTTATTGGTTGATACTCCAGCGTTACAAAGCTAATAATATACTTGGTTTGATTTCATAAATAATGTATGTGGAGAATAAGATATCATACGTAGACCTTATCCATATCTTTATGGGGTAGAGAAGTTGTTTCTGATAAACTCTTGGCTCAAAAGAAACGACGATACTCTAGTGTTGTTTATTTTAATTAATTGTTCAGACTGAGGTCTTTGGGGGGGAAAAAATGAAAGAAAGGTCCTTGAACTTTGTAAATATATGTTTACTTCTTTGTACTAGTGGATTATATTTTTTATGTGGATACAAAACATCAATTCTTAGGAGTGCTAAATAACATGTATTTACATGTGCTAGTGTAAGGATATTTTTAGACAATAATTCTTGATTAACTCCAAATGGAATTTGAAAATGACATTAAAGTTTTTAATGATTGGGGTTTCAAATACCAATTTGATGATTGAGTTAGATAATTATTGAAGTACTAGGCCCAACATTGCTACACTAATTGTTTTTATTGGTTATGTCCAAAGAATTAGAGTTACAAAGATTTTGTTTTCCTATGATTTGTTGACTAAATAATTGAAAATAGACATTGAGGAGCTTCTAGGTTATTATTAATAACATCTTCTCAAACAGTGTTTTGTCTGGAAAAAAAAACTTAAAGGTTTATTTAAGAATTTTCTTGATTTTATACTAATATTGCAACAATCATTTTACCTGTAATCCAATAGATAAAGAAGCCCAAAAGTTAAGGCCCATTTAAATTTAAATGATTTAGGCCCAAAAACAAGACAATTTGGCATTGCATGACAACCTAGTGGTAAATGTGTCAAATGGACGGGGTTGAGTGAATAAATGAAATGAAAATTTTATAAATAGCTAAGAGATGAAACATAATAAGCCTCCTTAGCTACAATTTGTCTAATTACATAACATAACTATAGTTTCAGTAGCTATGCCTTATTTCATTTGTATATCTCATTGGAATTCAAAAACAACCTCTTAGCTCTTGCTATTTTTAAAGATTTTGCGGTTCCTTTCCGGTCAAAGCTCGTATAGCAACAAGTATCATTTTATAGGTTGACTCGATTTTTTTAAAGGGTTTTTGAACGTTCATTAAGAAAATATTTGTTTCTCTAGTCTATAAGTTTTAGAATAATCATTTCACTCATTTCATATGATATATTTTGAATAGAAGCAATATGAAATATATGCACAAAAATAGAAATTCAAATTTACCTTCTTCTATTGAAAACAATTTAAAAGTACGCCATATTATATTTTTGGATTAAAAAGAGATACAAATTTACCCGTTTATATTTATTTTTGTTTTAAAATTATCCTTCATTATATTTCATTTAGATTTAACCTTTTATTTTTATAGTTTTTAAAAAGTATGATAAACTTATTTGTAATTATCATTATTATTTGCATCATTCGATACAAGTGATAATATAATGCAGTGAAAATAATATAATGTAATCTCATTGTATATCCGTTTATTTCCTCTCTATCATGTTTATTTGTGTATATCCATGAAAATATATGTATGATATATACTATATACAATATGATATACACATATCATATTGATATTTTCTAGGTCTGAAATTTGATTCCAAGCCGATCCAACTCACCTACATTTTTCTCATTTTTTGTATATAACCTCTTATAATCAATTAAATCACATTTTACTTATACTTAACTCATTCAATCTACAAAATAATTAATAATGATTCATAAACTGAATAATAAAAAAGTAAAAATTCTTATCCGATTTCCTAAAACAATCATGTAAATTACTTGATTGATGACATGTTCTTAATTGGAAAGGATCATATCATTTCGTGTTTGTGATTATTAGCTTACAAATGCTAAGTATACTTGATATTTAATGATCAAATTACTTTGAAAAAATAACTTTTATTTCATAAGTTTTAAGTGCCTTAAGCTACGAATTTATTTTCACCATTTTTGAAGTGGAATCTTTATGAATCCTTGAAGTAACCTTTAAAAAATATTATTGGTAATATTAAACCTAATTGAGATGTCTAAGTGAAAACTTCGTATCAGTTTCAAATATTTATATACGTGCATGTTAATTGTTAAGCCTCGAAAAGAAGTTGTACAGTAACAAACATAAAAAGTTATTGTCTTTATGTCACCAACCCAAAATATTTCGAAATTCGTAATCACCTCACATTCTTTTCATCACTCAAAAATAATTAAATTTGATCAAAACAAGTTATATCCACATTAACACGTTACAAAACAAATAAATTAAAATCTAAACTCAAAATTTTTATCAGTTATCTTTACATTGTGCGACTTTTTCCTTTTTCTTCCCACAAAAATACATCTTAATTTTATGACTCCCTCTATCTGAATTTACACAATACTATATTAAAAGTGAATATGAAGTAAATATAAAAAGTATATATATATGATGCGTATAATTAATGTATATACATTTTATTTATAGGCGAATTTGAGAAAAACTTCAAAATAAAAACTCGAGATTAAAGGACTCCATTTATGTATCCCCACTACATGTATATCAATATATATCTTATTATTTGTCCTTTTATTTTATTTATATCATATATATATATATTTGTGTATATCCATAAAATATATGTGTGATACATACGCTATATAATATGACATTACATACACATATCATATTGGCATTTTCTAGGTTTAAATTTTGACTCCATGATGATCCAAATCACCTATAATTTTCTCTTCTTTTTTTTAAAGCCTCGTATAATCAATAAATTATATTTTATTCACACTTTTCATTAATACAATTTATTTATTTTTTGTCGTTGCTAATTTTATTATCAACTAACATGTTATTAGTTTTTATGCCTAGATCACAATTGTAAAGGATCCAGACCCAACATATAGTTTATATTTGCGAGTCCCAATTCATAATTGTAAAAATTTGAATCGCAATAGGTGGTTTATATTTGTGTGACACCAATATATTTCACATTTATGTAGTCAATTCTCAATTGTGAACAACTATATCCTTTCACATTTTCGACTATTAGCGTGCAAATGTTAAATATACTTGATATGTAATAATCAAATTCCTTGAAAAATTAATTTTTATTTCATAAGTTTTAAGAGTCTTAATCTATAAATTTATTTTCACCCTTTTCAAAGTGGAATTCATAAAAATTACATATTTTAAAGATATTATTGGACTTTATTATATGATTACCATAACTTTAAGATAAAAAATAAAGATTTCAAAAGGAATAATAAGCATACAAACGAGAAACGACCTTTTAAGTCGAAACATTGAAAGTGGAGGTAGCCATAAAATTTCAATTGAAATAGTAGTCAAACTGTATATTTTTTTTTTAAATTCCTTTTAATGGGAAATGCACCAGTTGATATACATATATTATACATCATATATACATTTATTATACATTTTTTAATTGAAAAAGTTTTAACTTATACAAAATTCTTTTTATTTTCATGATTAAACACCCATATAAACTTAATTAAGATGTATAAGTGAAATTTTATATCAATTTCAAATATCTAAATATTCATATGTGAACTGTTAAGCCTCGAAAAAAGATTGAACAGTAACAAACATAAAAATCTTTTGTCCTTATGTCACCAACCTGAACTGTTCCAAAAACTCGTAACCTCCCTATTGTTTTTTTTCCCGTCATTCAGAAGTAGTCAAATTCGATCAAAACAAGTTATATACACTTCAACACATCTTACACAAAAAACCAAAATCCAAACTCAAATTTCTCATCTGTTACCTCTATATCCGTGCAAATTTATCATTTTCCTCATAAAAATACATCTCAATTTTATTACTCCCTTTGTTTAAAATTACACGCTATAGTTTTGACTGAACATTAAATTTTTAGAAAAAAAATCCATCTTTTTAAATTTATGTTCTCATTAAAGATAAAATAAATATTAATATCATACTTCCTCCATGTCTTTTTACTTGTCAAATTTTGACCTAGCACACGTATTACGAAAATAATGATTGGTGCAGTGAATTTACCATTTTAAACTATTATCTAAATATATTTACTCACTATATTTTTCAAAACAGTAACTCAACTTTAATAAATTGATGATAAAATAGGAAGAAATTTTTTTTATCCTTTCTTGATTTATCAAAAAATGACAAATAAAAAAGAAAATAAATAAATTTGACAAGTAAATAGGGACGGAAAAACATTATTTATTACATCATTTTGTTTTCTTCCTATTTTATCATCATTTAGACTTGACTCAAGTATTAAGAAAATAATGATTAATTACTTGATGTAGTAATTTATCATTTTAAACTATTATCCAAATATATTTACTCACTATATTTTTCAAAGAAACTAACACAATGTTAATAAATTTATGATAAAATAGGAAGAAGAAAACTCGTCCTTTTTTTATTAGTCAAAAAAAGATAAATAAAAAGAGAAATAAAATTAAAAAATATTTGACAAATAAATTGAGACAGATAAACATTATTTATTACATCATTTTGTTTTTTTTCCTTGAGAAGAAGTATTTACAAGTTAAATGAGTCAGTTTGTTTTTGTGTAGAGCGTTTTTTTCATTTTCAAAAAAATTGAGTTAGGTGGGAGAAGGAAGGAAGGAAGACGAAGAGAGAAAAATGTCGAGCTCTGTGGAGATGAATGAAGTTGTGTCCATTGAGCTTCCAGCTCCAGATGGTTGGTTGAAAAGGGTATTTTTTTTTTTTCTCTTCTTTCTCTTCTGTTTTTTCATTTTTATTGTTCTTGTTTCAGTTTTTTTTTTTGGTTAATTTTCTATTGTTTTTTGTGTTTGGCATTGAAATTTGATGTTTTTATGAAAAGGGTTTTGTGGGTTTGTTCTAATTTGTTGTTTGTTCTTCAGGTTGAAATTTTTTTAATTCTAGTTTTATGTTATTTTAGGTGTTTAGCATCAAATTCCCCTTTGTTCTGAAAAGGGTTTTGATTAATTTTGTGTGTTTATGTAGGCTATTATGTTTTTGAGTGTTCATGTGATAGTTTTGTTGATGAGAAGGATTGTTTTTGTATATGTTAACTGGGTTGTCTGGTCTTGTTAAATGTAGATTTTTGTGCTGCAATTGTTGTCAATTTAGGAAATGGGGTTATCTTGGTTTTGAGATTTTCCAACTTCTGGAAGATTGAGGTAGGCTGGAGTATGAGGAGTTTTGCTTGTTCCTAACTTCATGATTCAGCTGAATTCACAGAAGTTTTTGGGGGTTGTGTGTTGTTTAGGGATGGCAAATGGGGGCAAAGCTGCATAAACCCGCAAAGAATTCGACCCGCCCCACCTAGAAAAATTTGTTGTTTTTCAAACCGCCTCGCTTAGCAAAATTTGTTGTTTTTCAACTCGCACCTAGCAAAATTTGTTGTTTTTCAACCCACCTCGCATGAATTGTTTTCTCCTACTTTCTTCATAACAATTGTTTTTACAGTCTACACTTCAGTTTCAAAACACAAATGTTTTGATCTAAAATAGACCCAAATCGTAAAAACCAAAGTTTTTTTTTTCTCATATGAGAAATGCTATGAAGAAGTCAGCCTCAGTATACTTTTCATTTCTTTGCTTTTCCTTTAGTGGATAGTAAAATTGGATAAAGAAAATCATTTCAACAAAATGTTAATGCAAAATGAATCCAGACCCCTTGCATTGTTTTGTGCCACAAAAATCCAAACTTGCACTAGCATATCCAGGCTAAGCTTAACACTTCAACTAGCAGATAATTTGGACAGGCTAATGTAGAACTGGATCATTAAATAAATGCAAAACTCATGTTTCAAGTTTTTTTTATAATAAAGCAGTTGTAATTAGGAATTAAAGACGATCCAAAAAGAGATTGTATAAGCATCCGATTCAAGAGGTTGAGTACAAGATTCATGGTGTAATCGAACTTAAAATTTATGACAGGAAGAAAGCTGAACCCCACCTGCCCCGCAACCCACAAAAAATTATTTTTTCTTAAACTTAACCCGCCACACAACTCCAAACCCGTTCCGCCCTGCAAAGGGTCAAACCCGTTCACCACACTGCTCCACTTCCACTCCTAATTGTTTTATCTGTTATAAGTAAAAATTTCCCTTTTTAAATTGTAAAGGGAGTGCTCTTTAGCGTTAAACGATATATAAGACTACTAGACAACTCAAGCTTAAAAACTCTAACTCGCCTACCAATTGATCACCATAACCAATGAAGACAGTAACTAGAATAAACAAGAGGGGATTGAATTGCATAATAAGTTAGATGAAAATGTTTTTTTTTCATGTTATCAATTTCAAAAAAACAATTTCATCTAACTTATTATGCAATTCAGTCCCCTTTGGTTTATTCTAGTTACTGTCTCCATTGGTTATGGTGATCAACTGGTAGGCGAGTTAGAGTTTTTAAGCTTGAGTTGTCTAGTAGTCTTATATATCTTTTTACAAGTTGGGGTAGGGGGGTTCCCTTGGGGGGGGGGGATAAAGTGGTATTAAGAGAAATAACCTAGCCTTTTAAACCAAAAATTGGAAGGGAAAAAACTTCAGTTCTAACTTATTAATTGGCTTTGAAAACCATGGCTTCAGGGAAGTGAAGTTTCTTAAGAGTGCAATCTAAAGAACTTACTGTCTGACGGTTTCAAGATGTACCAGAAATGATCCTTTTGTAATTTAAGTTGTATTTAAGTACTCAATCTGCAACTTTTTTTGATGGAGGATAATGTGCTAGTTCTTTCTATTTTTCAGTGCCTGCAATTTAATTAAAGTTGAGACTTTGTTTACAAAAAGGAATTCTCAAGTCCTTTTAGTATCTAACAAGATGAATAAGCTAACTCACATATCAAAATAGACACTGACTGTTATGATTCTAATTAAAGGAAACAGGACCGCCTGATTCACTTTCAGAAGTTCTCTATTTTTTATACAAAACTGTAAACTTGTACTTAGATTGGCTCAAGCTTATTGAAACTTGCTTTTGGTTAAGTTTAAGCTTTGGACTTGAATATTAAACCAAAATGCTCCAAATCTAATTGTCTTATTGCATCTAAATTATAATAACATATTTGCTTCTCGACAAACGGCGAATAGCTTTTTGGTAAGGACTGTTCACCTCCAACCATCAAGATTGGTGGTTTGAGTCACCATGGGAGCAAAAGTGGGAAAGGATCATGTTGGGCAGCTTGGTTTAGGGGTCTGGGAGGTGAGTTAACCATGAAAAACTATATGCATTTTCATGGTTTACTAAGTTAGTTGATTCATTGCGGGTACCTACCCAATACGGGTGTGGAAGTATCGGGTAGGAGTATGTCAAACTTTTTGCTATAAGTTTTAGCGTATGTTGAAGAAAGTTTTGAGTCCCTTGCTTCGTCTCTATTTTGTGAGATCTCATTGTTAAAGAATTCTCCATGTTCACCCTTTGCCGTCACCCTCCACCATCAAGAATTTATGCACATTTAGTTGTGCTCCAGTACCAAGCTCAAAAACTCTTGAGGCAATTGGAGCTAAATTAAAGCTAGCTACTTGTTAGATTTTGTGCAGGATTGACAACTTAATGATACATGGACTTGGATGTTCTTCGATCGCATATATGTTTAAATTTTGGCACTTTTTAAGTGTGTCATCAGATATCATAATGAGGTACCAATACAAATGTTGCATCCCTTTTTGACACTTGTGTAAAGAGGCAAGATGAGAAGTCCATGGAACACTGGTTCAGCTTGGCTCAACCAGGACTAGTTTCACCATATGGGGTCGTACGGTTTGTGAACAAGTTATACAGGGTTTATAATGTGGGTATTAATGCCTCTTCAGGATTTTCTCAACTGGCAAAGATTGAGGGACTTGTGTCTTAGGTCACAAGTTTGAGCTCTATGCCAAGTGAACTTGAGGCTGCTATTGGCTTTGGGCCAGCACTGTTGCTGCTTGTAGTTCACCATTCGATATTGTCAAGACTCCTACAGAAATTGCAACCAGACACTGAAAGAAAATTTCCGTACTCTGATTCTTTCGGCTGCTCCATGAAAACATTCAAGGTAGGAGGACTTCTCGAACTCTACAACGGATTTCCTGCACATTGGATTCAGTTCTCCCTTGTGTGATGATGACTTTAATTTTCCTTAAACAAATTTAGGAGGTGGAGACGAAAATTGAAATGGTCAACAGCTGCATCCACTCCAGTTTAGTCTCTATATTTTGCGCAGTCACCTTATTGTCGTGATGTTGTTTTCTTAGTTTATGTAAATTCATGCCTTCGAAGTGGAAAGGTACACTTCAAGATTTTTTTTTCTGGAAAAACCCTACTTCATTGTGAATATTCTTTTAAGGTTGTACTTTATGTACTATTCATGTTGCAGTAGATATTTGGAGCTGCATCAATTTGGTATGTCTTTCTCTTTCTTGTGCTCAAACTAGTTACTAGTGTGGCCTTTGTTTTGTCAGTAACTCTCATACTCCCCCACCCCACACCCCACACACACATGCAAAAAGAAAGAAAAGAGAAGAAGGAACTGAGAAGTCTAATGAAAGCAACTTTATTTAAGGCTTGTGGACAATGATTAACACACAAATCCTTGGAAAAGCTGGATTGACAACCTTGAAAACCAAGGATTGAATCTTAAATGTTGGTGAAGGTACCAAGTACATATGCAGTTAGGAGGTTGCAAGTACATGATAGGTTCTCACCTAGATCCTTTCTTTTGGGACAACCGTGGTGTCGGGGCTAGCTTGACGCACCTCGACTAATTCCATGGGATACCTGGCACCTCCCACCAACAACTGGTATAGGGTAACTCTACCTACCAAGGCTAGGACAGATTTGGAAAAAATCACCTAGTTTGTTGTCTCTATTGGGTTTCAACCTGAGAACTCATGGTTCTCCATCCACTTCATTAACCACTAGGCCACATTATTGGGTGCGTTCTCCCTAGACTCTTTTGATAGCACACGCATAAGATCAGTGTTATTATAGGTGGAAATGCAAAAAAAAAAAAGAGTTTATTTGAGGTTTTAAGCGAAAACACAAATAAAGCACTAATTTAACGAAGAAATATGAATGAAGAAAAAATACATATGCTAAGCGATTGGAATTTTCAGTTAAGAACTTGATTTCTTGTTTATGGACTTGAAGCTCAAACTTCGAAGCTAGGTATCAATGCACCAACAAGTGATATAAGTAAGTCGTCTACTGCAAGAAAGGGAATATCATGACATGTTGCTGCATTAATACCTAGCTTCTAAGTTTGAGCTTGAAGTCCATAAACCTCATTCGAGTGTGGAATACATCCATGCTTCTCAACTTTCATGATTGGAGCATCATGATGTGGGATAACTCTCTACCCTTCTCGTTGAGAAACTGAGCAACTTTATCAGCTTCATAGTCATAGAATTTTCTCTTGAAGTTGACCTCCCATCTATCACCTATCTTGCAATTATGAGTAGTAGTCCCATTTTCTGTAATAATGAAGTGTATCAAGAAAATATCTTTTTAAAGAATATCTTGTAGCCATGCATTTCGCCACATTTTATTTTCTTCCTATTACCAACCTCCCGTTTTACTAGATTTGGAAATCCACCCATAGCATCTTGATATTCTTCCATAAAGGTACATATTGAGATGAATTAGTCTTGACTTTTCATGTCATATTTAGCTTTGATAACCAACAACAACAACATACCCTGTGTAACCCCACAAGTGGAGTATGGGAATGTACGCAGACCTTATCCCTACCTTTGTGGGGTAGAGAGGTTGTCTCCGATGGACCTTGGCTCAAAAAGAAAGTTATTCAGAGAAGGGTTGCAAGAATAAAAAAATAACCACAAATTATGTAGATAAAAAGTAAAATGAAGCAACATATAGTAGAAGAACATAGAAGAATAAGAAACTACATGATTGCTAATTACTACTAATATAATAAGGAGAAGAGGATATTGAGCAATTCCCCTGCCTCTCCCAGTCCTTTTCAAGCTGGCATAGCTGCTGATATGGTATAGCCCTTCTCTTGCCTAACCTAGCGAGCGACCACACTCAGCTAGTACTAATCTTCTACTTTAATCCTCAACCTTCATGCCTTCCTATTTAGGATTTTGTCGGTAGCAGATTGAAGTTGTGTCATGTCTTGTCTAATTACCTCTCCCGGGTTCTTTTTCGGTCTACCTCTCCTTACTCTTGCTACAAAGACCCTCTCACACCTTCCAACTGGCGCATCCGTGTACCTCCTATTCACCTGCTTGACTTATCTTAGGTTCGCTTTTCTTTTCTATAAATCACGTTTCCATTAAATTTTGTTGTAACTTAAAACAATAAACGATTATCGTGTCCTATAAATCATGTTTTCTTTCAGCTAGATTTATATGCTACTAAAGAAACTTCTTCAGCTACACAATTTTTGGAGACCACAGTTGTTCCGCTCTTACCTCACAAAAAATTTATGGGTCATCAACACACAAAATGTTAGATATTGGCACATTGTTTCCTATGTCCCTAATTTGATTATGATGGAATACTTGACACAAGTGATGCAACATTTAATTCATTTAATCTACCTATCAACAAAACTGAAAGTATTGTTCGACAAAATTTAGTAAAATCATACATTCACTACCGAAAAGGAAAGACCACGCAACACGGTCAATACCTTTTTTGGTCTAATTTTCACATAACACATGTGTTACCAACGGTTTACACATGAAAAATTTAAAGAAATCAGAACTTCACCTTATTTATTAATTATATTTGTAGTAAGAACAACTTATCTATTGATTATGTTTTCCTATTTCCTTGTAGCTGTAATTAGTAATAAGGAGGTTATTCCTCCATTCTCATTTTAGTAGCAGTAAAAAGTTATTTCCTTGTTATTAGGTGGTTGGTTAATCCACTAATGTGTATTTAAAGTTATTTGAATTCAATGAAAAGATAAGCAAAAAATTATTCTAGTTTTTGAGTACTTTAACTCAAGAGATTGCAGGTTCGAATCAATACCATAGGTCGTATTAAAGAAAACATTTGATTTCATCTTATAGTGTCCCATAACTAGGTCCATATTAGGGGGACCGTAACAACTTGGTATTAGAAACGAGAGCTGTGGGAGATCTAATACAAAAACAATTATGCCAATTGTTGACTTTACTCTGAGAAGAACGTGACCAATTTAGCAAGACAAGAAGCTATAAATGCTCGCTTGGATGCACTTCAACATAAAATGGTAGTCACAACCGAGGTTGAAAAGGTAAAACAGTGGCTACGGGATCAGGGTAAAAACTAGTGGGAATTCCATGATTCCTAAATATACAAAGTTGGATTTTCCACGATTTCGTGGCCATGAGGACTCCTTGGGATAGTTGAACATGTGCGAGCATTTCTTTCGACACCGACAAACACCAAAAAAAGAAAAAAAAAGATCTTGCTTCTTTTCATTTGGAGGGAATTGCACAACACTAGTTTCTTCAACTAGTGAAAGATATGCCTCAATGATATTGGGATGAGTTCAAACGTCAATGCAACGTTCATTTTGGACCGCCAATTAGAAGTCAAAAGTTGGAAGAATTGGCCAATTGGATCTGTGACAGAAGAAAGGTTTGAACAATTGGTTTCGTGGGCTAGTACCCTTATACAAGCACAAAATAAATGAAATTTTGCATAAGTGGTCTTGCTGATTACATGAGGTCGACTAGTTCTTAGATTGATTGAACTCAACATAGTTAGAGATTAGAGGAGATAGCCTTTTTTTTTATTGCTTGAGTGGCATCAGTTGACAAAAACCTCGAACGTAATTGACTTCTTTCTTTAACTTAAATAAAGGAAGAGATGATTTGGAGAAGAACTCATTCCTCTCTGAGCAGTGAAGTGCCATATCCTAGAGTGAGGGCTTTATCGGTCGTTAAGATAGAGTTAGTGTTGGTAGTTATTCGTGCAAAATTGAGGGAGAGTTGCATAATCCTCCAGATTTGGCTACGGCGGTGAGTATTTCCCGACTTTATGAACGCAAGGAACAACCTCTTTGTTCGCAATTG
>JAJOOE010002194.1:0-25206 GCA_036250405.1 Solanum raphanifolium
AGCTATCCTCATAATGTACCTTGAATGGTAGACCTAAGGGTGGTGGCCCTTTCATGTGTAATGTACTTTGGGTCGGTAGCCCTAATGTTGGTAGCCCTCTCAAGTACAATAATGTTAATGTGAATGAACTACTCTATGGGAGTAGAGGCTAAGTACCGAGTGGATATGGTAAGATTGAAGCTCTCCCTATGTTAGGTCGGGTTTCAATGAACATCTTTCGTATCCCATAACTATGTGCCAGCATAGGTTATTAGCTAGTGGATCCACCTAGGCTAAAATGTTACCGGTCCTACCTTAGGCAAGTACACCAACCGGTTACAGTGTGGGACAGACACCGGATTCCATGTTAAGCTCACATGGTCTATGTCAGTTAATGCTTATTCCCATTTTGTGAGATACGTGCTATGGTTTATCAAGAGGTTCTATGAAGTGTGGGTGGTAGTATGGGATGTCATTCATGCATTGCACGAGTAGGCTTTGAGAGGGCTATGGTGTCATTCTCCAATGTCTTAATGTCTAATGAATGAATGTGTTGTTAATGAAGCTAATGAGAATGTTGACTTAAATGCTTGATGTAATGATGCATGATTTACTTGGATTGTATTATGAGTTACTTTCCTTTTCATGACTTATGAAATGTATGTGTTCCTTATGTATGAGTATTTATTAAAGATAAGTATGAAAAGAATGGTAAGTTCATCTAAGGTGGCCTCAAAGTGGTACTTTGTAGGAATAGTGGTATGGGATGCTATTCTTACATTCCACAAGTATAGCTTAGGGTTACTTAAGGTGAATGTGTTAGTGTGATGTAATGACTTATATGTTGATTATCTTTGTATCTTATGCCTTTTATACTAAATTTCATGATGTTTCTCAAAATTGGCATAAAGCATGGTTTTCAACCAAAATGTTCTTTTTAAGCATGATTTTTGCATGGCTATCATACTTAGTACATATTTGTGTGCTAACCCATATTTCTTCTATTTTTCTGCAAAGTGTAGATTCCGGCAATTGAGTTGATTTCTTCTAGTTCAAGCTTGAGTTGACTATTCATCAAGTTTGTGGTATGTCCTCATGGATCCGAGGACAAGTGTTTTATTGTCATTTCATTTCTTCATTGTACTAGACACTTATTAGACTTTCTATTGTAAGGGTCGTGACCCTAGTTTTGATTCAAATGTATTAGATGGCCATGTGAGACAAGTAGACTTCCGTTGTTTTAAATGATGTTTTCGATTGATAGATTTAAAAAGAGTTTTAAATTCCACACTATTTCTATTATCTTATGTGATGACATGCTATGAGGCTTGTATGAGACTTTTCGGAGTCTTATACGCCGTGTCACGTCTGGGGTGTAGGCTCGGGTCGTGACATTAGGAAAAATAGATCCGACCCATAATATCTTTTTCAAGCAAATTAAAGACATCAAACTTAAATTGCAAGTATCGAACTAATTACTTACTCCAATCAATCTCTTTCACGTATCAATCGGAAATCGGAAATAGGGATTAAGTTTGCAACCTTAACCCATAAATTAACCCCATGATAATTAACCCAAATCCATGTATGAATTGCAATAGACCAGAGCATAACGTAATACCCACTACATTAAATAAACACCTAACCCCATAATTGCACGCCTAGACTTTGGGGTTTTATCCACCCATCAAAAAATGTAAAGAAATCATACCTTTCATGAAAAAAGTCATGGTGACATGAAATTAAGAAATTATAAGCAACACTCACTTTGAATTCAATTTCAAATTGTACAAATTAAGAGCAAAGTTGAAAACCCCAAAACTAAAAGTGTTCTTCACAAGGTAAAGTGTTTCACTCTAAAACTCTAGAAAAAGAAGTGTTAAAACTAATCTCTACAAATATTTTTTGGACCTTATTTTTCTCTCCTTTGGGTTATTTATAGTTTCCCAAAATTTGGCCCAAAATTCACTACTTGCCTATTTTGGCGACATTAGTCAGGCTCGCCGAGCACATTCGGTGGATCATTATTTGATCCTTAGCTCACCTTTCTCTTTCTTTAGGCTTTAAGTGTTTGAACTTAAGTCGGCGAGCTTGTGAGAAGGTAGGGATAATTTGGCTCAAGAGACTTTCTTTTGTTTTTGTCAACAAATGGGTTAGGCTCAAATGGTGCCAGATGCACACCCTCACATCAAAACACAGTGAGTCAACAAAAGATTCAAAGAGATCGCTCACAAGTGCAATCACATGGATTTCATTCTCGTAACACCAAAAAAATACATCATGCTCATCATGAGTACTATTGAAGACATCGACATTGAACGCAATCGATCCTCGAATCATATCAATTAATACTTCAAGCATTTCACGATTTTCAAAACTCATGGGGGTTGAAAAATATAAACAAAAGTAAACTAATATAATCATTGAAAACTAAAATTAAAAAAATACAAAGCAAAAAGGAGAATATTGGCTCAAAGACCCTCACACCACCAAAAAAATAAGTAGTGTCCTCAATACAAAGATAAAAAGTAGGGGGCTGAATAAAAGGGTCACCCTGACGGGCTAATCCTGTGGAGCACTCTCATCTAGAGTATCCGGAAGGGAATCATCATCGGGGGCATCAATGCCCAACAATAGAATCACTGGAGGCACCAAGGCAACATCAACTAGGGCCTCAGTGTCCGTCACCATACTCAGAGGAATGGTGGAGTCTGAAGAGAATGCACTAGTACCAACCGTTGAAGTCTCCCGAATGGATCTATGCAGGGTCGCATGAACAATGACCTCCTCGGTCTCTTGCAGCTTTGTCACAGTCTATGAATCACATGCTCCTCAGATCCTCCTCATCCATCTCATTGGCCAAATCATCATCATCCCTCTCAACATCCTTATCAGCAATATCAACACTTGTAGCTATCTCAAGTTGCACACAGGAAGTAGGCTCACTGCTGAGCTTCGGTGGTGTCTCAAAGAAAGGTGAATCTAGTAGGGGAACCTCGCCCCATAGTATCGAGAGGTCTGTAGATGGAAGATGAGTCACATCCGCTCACAAAGAAGCAAGCTCACCCCTCATGGTGTCTACTACACCAAAACTACCCCCGGCCTTCTCCTAGGCCTCTAGTCGTGCAGTGAGGTTATCCAAACTCACACCATGGGTCTCCACTAACCCCTCATACCATTGGCCTCTACTAATCCCTCATACCTAGTCACCTTGTCTCTCAAAGAAGCCAAGGCCAGCTCAATAGCCCTATCAATAAGTCTGGGAATGTCATTCTCAACCCTCATGGCTCTAACATCAGCCAATCGGGAAAGACTACCCATTTGATAAATCAATGCCTAGGTCAAGGGAGAAGGGTAATAGGAGTGGGGATAGGCATAGAAGTAACATCAACATAAGAAGTACTAGCAGGAGCAGCAGAAACTGAAGGCACAGTAGAAAGTGCAGTTATACATGCCTGCTCTACAAAAGGAGCAGGTGTGATGGCCTTAGCTGCTAGAGTTTGTATATCAACTGCGAGCATAGTATCTGGTGGTGGCGGCTTCCTTCGAGCTGCATAGTCTAGTAAATAATTAGTCTCACTCCTTCTGATGTCACTGGAGGAGGCTGGTGTGATCCTCACATCAGATTTCCCTTAAAAGGGAACATATTCTCTCTCGCACAACTGAGTGATAAGAACTGGGAACAGGAGAAAGGTCTACTCTTGCATAGACCATAACAACAATTCCTCGACAATGATAATACCAACATTGATCTCCTCCTTGTCGATGATACTGCCCACTAGCACTGTGTTAGGATGCTGGAGGATTGATTCATTCTAGGATGGCATGATGTTGTTGCTTATAATCCAAAACCAATACCAAACCATAATGTTAAGGTCCTTTTTTCTCTATCCTTGCACCTTCAGCCATCCAAGAGGGAGAAGAATCATCACATATCCATGGGGATAACCATCCCTTCAAGGTATCAATATCCTAATGCATCCGGCTATGGCAGGTATTAGCATGAGTAGAAGGGGTGCGTAGTATTGTGTAAACCTCACCCGCATGAAACTGAACCATATTTCCTGGCACTTCTAATGAGTGGTAGATTCTCACTCATTTAAGTTGCATTTAGGTCAATAATTGGTTCCTCAATGCCTAATTTTGCCCTTTTCTAATCAAATGTTGATTATTTGAAGTTATGAAGGCAATTGTCAAAGGCATGGACTGGAACTTCAAAGAATGGCCAAAAATGCAAAAAAAGTGCAAAACGAACATTGTTGATTGCCTAGCATGAAGGGTTGATCGCCGACTGAGTAAGACCTTACCCAATCTAATAGTGCATAGCACTTTTGTCCACAAGGGTTGGCGAACTCCTATAGAAAATGTGACTCGTAGAATGCAAAAGGCGGACCTAAAGCATAACCCCTAATCTAACAAAATGCAAGGCAAAGATTTAATGCTCGAAAGGCAAACTACGGTGGTATTCGGTGATGCGTTGAACGAGAAAGGCTAACTGAATCGAGTTCGCCAACTAGGGGAGATATTCTTGAACACAAAGGGTACACACACCTGATTATATTACTTCGTGGGATGAACTAAAAAAAGTGCTCTTTGAACGATTCTTCCCACCCTCAAAGATGATTTAACTTCATCTCTAAATATGGAATTTCCAAAGTCTTGGAGGGGAGCCATTGCATGAAACATGGCTAAGGTTTGAAAAGTTACTCTTGCAATGTCCAACCATAGCGTTCCTGTAACGACTCGGAAAATGGTAGGATAAACTAGAGCCTAATCGTCAGGGTCAACGTCAAGGTATGTGTTAGACTCCTTAGTTGAAAGACCTTTTTAGGTTTGTATTGAGGGTTGCAACGGCAAGTGCCAAGCCAAGGGGGCAAGGCCTAAACTAAAGGCCAAGGCTGCTCAACCTTGGCCAACCAATGCCCCAAGTCCACGACCCACTTCACGGACAGTGGTCTTGACCACGGTCTGTAGAAGTGGCCATCAAGGTGACTTAGTTTAGTGGGAGGCAAGGACTTGAGGCCAAGCTGCCCCAAGTCCACAAGCCACTTCACGGCCAATGGTCTTAACCACGGTGCGTAAAAGTGGTCGTGAAGATACCTTGGCCTCATGAAGGCTTGGCAAGTGAAAGGGAGCTACTGCCTAGAGGACCACGGGCACCACCTTGGGCCGTGGTCCCCCTTCACGGACCATACAAGTGAGTGTAGTCCCTGACGGGGATGCCCAAGTTGGGGGTTTTTAAGTAATTTCCCTTTTATTAATTATTATGTGGGGTTCATTTTAAATGGTTTATATCACTAGTATATATAGTTTTAAGTCCTAAAACAAGTCATTTACTCCTTATTTCCCCAAATCAAAACAAAGAGTTCCTCCTTTTAAAAATTCTCTGTCTAAACTCAAGGAAAAAGAAAGGAGCCATTGAAGCTAGGGTTTGTGGATTCAAGGTGTTTCTTCCTCAATTTTTTTGGGAAATCAATAGCAAGGTATGGTAGTCTTCATTCTTGTTTAACTTTTCATTCAAGGAGCCAATTTCAAGGTGATTTCAAGTTATCAAAACCTAAGGTTTTACTCAATCTCATGGGTTCTTTCATAAAACATTTTCAAATGGTTATTAATGACATAATATGATTGTATTAGTGTTTAACTGATGATTTATGATGAAAATACTCTATGAACCCATGAATTCTCTCAATTCATAAATTGTGCCTTTATGAAGTGGGTTTGATGATTATGAAAGTTTATGAATGGAATATGGCTAAATTGCTTTAGGTTATTGAATTGTATCATTAAACATGCATTAATTGTAGTAAATTGCTAGTGTGTTGGTGATTTGAGATTCATGGCCTTGAAAGGGCAAGTTATGACTAAATTACATGTTGAAGTAGAATTGTGTTTGAGCTATTGATCCACTTGAAAGGTGGAGGTGTTTAATTACTATGTACATTGTGATCATGGCCTTGATAGGCAAAGTATGAATGATTAATGTATGATTATAATGAGAATTATATGTGTGTGATCTCTATGAAGGTGTTATGGTCATGTTTAGAATGTGATAGTGTTATGAATGAAGTCTTATTCTCTATTAACACTTATGAATGATGAGGTTCTATGTGAAAGGTTATTCTCACATACTCACACACACTCATGAATGACTAATGAATGAAGTTTCTATGATTATGGTAATAATGATGGGTTGATTGAAAGGCTATTCTCAATTGTACTCTAATGAATGATCATGACTTGTTGTGAAAGGATTTTCTCACAATAAGGGGGTTCTTAGGTGAAAGTCTATTCTCATCTTTGAATCTATGAGCTATCTAATGAATGAATGTTGGGTTTGAGATGGATACTCATCCGGGAGTTGGTATCTAGCAACAATCTCTTATCCCATAATAATGAATGTTAAGTACTCTGTGAGGAATAATGCTAAGCACCAAGAGGATATGAATTGAGATGGATGCTCATCCGGGAGTTGAGGCGGGGTATGTAGTAACAATCTCTTGAGATGGATACTCATCCGTGAGTTGAGGTGGGGTATCTAGTAGCAATCTTCTTATCCCATTATGTTCCCACATAGGTCTAGCTAGTGGATGCACTTAAGCTAAAAACAATGGTCCTACCTTAGGCAAGTAGGAATCCCTTATCCGGTGAGGGTGACACCGGGATTCCATGAATTGCTCACATGGTCTATGTCGGTTAAGGCTTACCCCCACAAAGAATGTTAATGAACTATGGATTCTTAAGAATGCACTACTTAGTGTGGGTGGTGGTATGGGACGCCATCTATGCATTGCACAAGTAGGCTTTGAGAGAGGTTGTGGTGTGTTCCTTTATAATGTTAAGTGTAATGCATGTGTTCTTATGATGATGTTAATGAAGCATGTTGATATAATGTCTAAATGAATGAAGGTGCTCTTAATGAAATGAAGTTAATAAAGAATGTGACTTTTGCTTGAATGAGATGATGCATGCTATACTTGGATTGTATTATGAGTTACTTCCTTGTTATGATGTTTGGTGTATGAATGTGCCTTGCCTATGGTGACTTCAAAGGAGTACTTAGTGTGAGTAGTAGTATAGGATGCTACTTGCACATTGCACAAGCATGACTTAGGGTTGCCTTAGGTGGTGGTCTTTATGTGATAATATGGCTTATGTAATGTTTATGTCTTTTATGTATGAGTATTGTGTAAGGATGGAAAGGTTGAATGGTACGTTCACTTTTGGTGACCTTAAGGTAGTACTTTGGTGTGGATGGTGGTATGGGACGCTATCCATACATTGCACAAAAGTATAGCTTGAGGGTTACTTGAGGTGAAGGCTTAATGTGAAGGTAATGGTTTATATGTGATTATGTTCTAATGTGGTTAAATGACTTGTATGTTGGTTATGGTTGAATATTATGCCTCTTATGCTTATGTTCATGAAGTTTTCTCAAAATGGCATATATCATGACTTTCAAACAAAATGTCAGTTTTAAGCATGTTTTTGCATGGCTATCATACTTAGTACTTAATTGTGCTAACCCATATTTCTTCATGTTTTACTACAAGTGTAGGTTCCGGCAGGTGAGCTGCTATCCCTCTAGTCCAAGTGCTTGGATTGAGTTCTTCCAAGGCAATTGGTATGTCCTCATATGTTCGAGGACACATGCTTTAGATGTTTCTATTTCTTTCATGTAAAAGACTATTGTTAGACTTTTCAATTGTAAAGGGTTGTGACCCTACTTTAGTTTTCAAGACATTGTTGAGATGGCCATGTGAGACTATAGACTTCCGCTGTGTTTCAAATGTTTTTATAAAGTTTTGATCGTATGGATTTTAAAGAAAAGTTTTTAAATTCCACACTATTTCTGTGTATCGAATGTTATGAATTCTAAGAGGCTTGTACGAGAACCCTTCGGGGTCAAGTACGCCAGTAACTTCTAGGGTATAGGCTCGGGTCGTTACAGTTCTGGATGATTTGTTGCTACAATACTTTTATTCGAGTCTTGATACAGTAAATAAAAGTGTGGATGATCACTTGGTTCATGATGAATTAATGAGGGAACCTTATGCTGTAGCGGCATTGTTGTTAGATGATATGACTAAGGTCAACCGAATATGACACACAATAGAAGACCGAGCACCCCTTCTACAAGTGGGCTTGAGTAAAGAAAAAATAAAAAAGGACCATGAAAGCGATGAAAACATGGCCAACATGATGACCAAAATCTATTTGCTATCTAAATATGTCATGGGAGGTGGAACTAAGTTAGTAAATATGGTTGGAACAAACAGTAGGTTTTGTCCGGATGATGCCAAATTTGAGGTATTATATAGAGAGGTTCAATACTTGGGAAATCAAGTAGGGAGTTCTCACAACAATTATCAACATCAAGGTGGGAACCAAGGTTGGAACAAGGATAGAGATAGTGGTTGGAAAGATTGGAGGGGTGGAAATTAGAGAGACAAGGAGGTAGACAAAGATAGATATGTGCCTCCTCATGATCGTCCATGCCCAAAAGATCCAGCTGGTCTAGAAGGAAGTAAGATAGAAGACATACTTGTGAGGATCTATAGCAAGGTTGAAAGATCTGATAAGGTGTTGATGGATTTGAAAAATGACTTCTCCACTTTAACCCAAACGGTGACTTCATATTCAGTCTTGATCAAACAGGTGGAGACCCAACAGGGTCAAATTGCCACTCATCTAAATCCAAGTCAAAAGGGAACTTTGCCTAGTGATACCATCTCGAACCCCAAAAATGATAGTTGACGTTGGAGGACTATGTCCTGCCATGACATTAAATAAGTCACTTCTTGGGAGGAAACCTAAGTCTTTACTTTTGTTTTTACTGCTTTCCAATAATGTGTGTTGTGAGTGCAGGTGGAAAAGAGAGTGAAAATTGATAAAGGTATATTGGGCGAGGCCATAACCTAAAGGGTGATCCGCCAAAAGTACTAGGAGGATTGATTCCAATCTACCCTTTGAGTATGAAAAGATGGAAAAGTGCACTATCAAGATCGACGATGAGAACTCCAAAAGGTGATTCGCCGAAATACATTTTTTAGACTCCATTGGGACCGCCTAATCAACTTCCAGGTTTGGTGATTGTTCAGGCAGGTTCAGCGAGCTTAAGATCCATATGGCGATACACCGAACCCGTTCGGCGACGTTAGTGAGTGCATCAAATGGGCCTGGTATAAAAGACCCAAGGTTATTCTTAAATTCAAAAATCAAGACCCTTCAATTGTCAGAGCCTTTTCATTTCCCCTCTTACATTGTGCATTTTGAGAGATTTTGTGCCTAGTGTGAGTGTTTTGAAAATGCTAGGAGTGCATTTGTTTGGATATCGAGTCAACCCAACCCATATTACTAAATTTCTTGTTTGTTTTCGGCAAAAAGGTTGGTTTTTCGACTTCTCATTATTGATTTTGAGTTTAGATTGCATATAGGGTGTGGGCTTGAGCCTTGTAACTGAGATTAAGTGTTTAATTTTGTTTGGTAGCATCATATTGTTGAATTTGAACTGTACCCATGTGATTTTGACCGTAAATGCCTGTATAAATGGTGAATTTTGATTGTGTTGGTTAGCATGCCAAATTGAGTCAATATAATTGTTGGGTCTGTGTTTAATTGAATGCGAGTGAAATCTGAGTAGCTCAGTTTTGACCCATTACATGATTTTTCCCAATGATAAATAGGGTGACTACTTTCTTAAGGGAAAATCGTCAATTAGAGAAACACCTAGTGATAAATTGGGGGAAATTTCAGTACCCCTGGGTAGAAAACCATATAGGTGGATAGTAATTGTTGGGGGAAACTCATATTTGTTGTGAATGTTGGATTTGAATCTGGAAAATAGGCATTGGGCAGAAGATTCATGTTCGGCAAGCTTGTCTTAGCTCGCCAAGGGAGATAGGTGAATCATCAAGTAAGACTCAGCTCGCCTTCTAGAGTTTATGCATGGCCTTGGGTAATGTCCCATTCGACGGGCTTGCCTTAGTCCGCCGAACTCATTTGGTGAATTGCTGAGTGGGAGAGGATATCGTCTTTGATGAAGCTGTTTGTCCCTTTTGCATGGTCAATTTTGACGGACTTGTCTTAGCCCGCTGAGACCGATTCGGTGAATCATTGTGTTGGCATTGACTCTGCTTTGTATGCATGATCCCTTAGAGTTGTGTTGCTCGTCAATTAAACAAGCTCACTGGAGCTCATTGATCATGTTAGGCGAGCCTTATAACTATTTTCAAGTTTGATTCAAACTGCTTTCGATTTTAACTAACCTTTACGAATATTGTGCATTAATGTGTACATATCAGGAGATGACGAGAACAAATGGTAAGAATGTGGTCAACTCCGACACTAAGTCAGATAGGGAGTCTTCTCCACCTCCTCCTCCTCAAAAGAAACAAAAGGGTCTCTCAATCAATGAGCCTTCTGAGGCTTCAAACACTCAAAAAACCAACCCTCAGACACCTACAAGTGGGGAAAAGGAGTGGAAGCATATTTTTTAAGAAGCAGGTGAATATCCGTTCAAAGTTGGTGTCACTGGCTCAAGACTCCAACCCTGCTTTGTGTGTTCTCCCGATTATAGCTCCAAGAGCTTTGAACAGTCCTTAGGTGGATGGGGAACGCACAATTTTGGAGGAGTGTCGAGTTTCCACTGATGGGTCTATGAGTAAATACCCCAAAATATGGAGAACAATCAAATTCCACAAGCTGGAACAGTTCACAAGAGTCAGGCAACCATACATACCCAAGAGGGTACGAGAGTTCTACGATGCCTATGCAAAGGCATTACCAAAGAAGGGTAAATGGACTTTCGGGAAGACAGTAGATGAAATAAGAGTCCGAGGAAATATGGTGCAGTGTCATAGCATTGTGATTAATGAAGCATTGGGCACCCCAAACAATCTGATTGAAGAATATAAGACCCGAATGGCAACACCTTTGGATCAGGTTAAGACTGGCTTGCCCCTCTAATATCTAGTGAGTTTGCATCGTCTTGGATTGCTAAAGGTGCTAAAATAGAAATTAAGGACCTGAGCATAGTGGCGAGGTACTAGTTTAGATTTATTAGTAGCAATGTGATGTCATCCCAAATTAGTCTATACTCAGGCATACAAAGGTCGTATTAGTGGGTTCTATCATTTAGAGGGAGAAAATTGATGTGGAAGAGATATTACTGCGAGCCAGACAGAAGCAGACCTCTCTTCCCTTTTTGGTACTCATTACCCAGCTATGCAAGAAATGTAGAGTCCCCTTTCCAGTAACAACTGATGTCAAGATCACGCCAGTCTCCTCTAGTGATATTCGAAGGATCGAGGCTGAATTTCTGAGAGATGATGCAGCTAGGAGGAATTTGCCACCACCAAACTCTACTTCATTGGTTAACCCATCGACCTTGACTCCAGAGACCAGCACACTTGCTCCTTTTGTAGAATAGGCAGGTATTCCTACTCCCTCATCTGATGTTGGTCTTATGGTATCCACTGCTAGTGTGAGGCCTCCCCCCTCTCTGGTGGCCCGTCCTCCTTTGACCCAAGCACTAATATACCAGATGGGAAGTTTTGTGCGGTCAGTAGATGTTAGAGTTGCCAGGGTTGAGAATAACTTGCCCACGCTCATTGACCAAGCTATTAAGAATGCCTTGGCTTCTCTGTCTGAGCAAGTGGTAAAGTGTGAGAAGACGATTGAGGGCTATAATTTGAGAATAGATGAGTTAGCTGCAAGGATAGAGGTGTTGGAGAAGACTGTGGGTAGTTCTAGTACTTTGGATACCTTAGGGTGAATCATCGAGAGACTTCAGTTGTTGGGTCCAATAGAGTCAGTCCAGACTCCCCCACACTTTCCATTGCTGAGACGGGCACTGATGCCCAAGTCGAGTCGTCCTTGTTGGCTCCCGTGATCCTATGTCAGTCATAGATGCCCCACTTGAGTCTTCTCCACTAGAGACTCCAAATGAGAGTGCTTCAAATGCATAGCCTGTTAGGGGGATCCTATATCTCATCCTCCCAGTATTTCATTCATTTTGCATTGAGGAGACTGGTTTTTGTTTTTGGTGGGGTGCGGACCTTTGTGCCAATATTCCCCTTTTGCTTATATTTTGTTATTTCGTATTTTGAACTTTTGTAGTTAATGTTTTGTTTATATTAGAGTACTTCTCTTTTGGTAAAGTGTGTCTCTTTACTTTAATTTTCGTTCTCTCTTAATGAATGCAACCCCCCATGAGTCCAAATCGTAAAATGCTTGATGTTTTCATTAATAACAATTTGAGAATTGATTTTGTTCAATATCGATGTCCTAAAGAGTACTCATGATGAGCATGATCCGTAGTGTTGGTTTTACGAGAGCGAATCGATGAGGTTACACCTTTTGAGCAATCTCTTTGAATGTTGTGTTGACTAGCTGCGTTTGGATGTGAGCCTTGCAATGAACATCGCACATATGCTTTTAATTTTTTCGGGATGTGCTAGATGAGTGTATTTAGAAGTATCATGTGTGGTGAGATTTACTTGAAAACATGCATATGGAGTCCTAGAATTTGCCTTCTTAGTTCAATTGGTTGTGTCTTGGTGAATATGGGACATGATCATGGGCAAAAATTCAATGAGGGAGCCAAATTTGACATAAATCCTATAGTGACTACCTTGTGAGGGTGTGAATCCATGTTGGCACCAATTGAGCCTAACCTATTTGTTGACAGCCAAAAGAAGCCTCTTGAGCCAAAACTACCCCTACCTTCTCACCTAATATCCTTTTTGAAGCATTGTGATGTTTGACTAGCCAACTTAGGCCAAAACCCTAAGTTGGGGTGTGGATAGAAAGGATGAATGAGAGCTAAGTGAAGGGCAAAAAAGGAGAAATGAGACTCAAATCTTAAAGTTTTACAAAAAGAAGGAAGTCTTCCTTATAAAAAAAATTAAAAAAAAAGTGTGTATTTATCATCAATTTGATGAGGATAGCCTAGAAAAATGAAAATGAAAAAGAGAAGCGGTTGAAATAAAAGGGAGTTCCAAATAAATTGAGTGGAAAGTCAAGACTTGAGTCCTCAAATGAAAAAGAAGGAAAAGAACTTGAGAAGAGGTGATGATGATTGCTACAATGCTTTGAAAAGGGTGTAAGTCATTAATTCAAATTGACCATTCCTTAACCCTCAGCCCCATTACAAGCCTAAAAGACCCTTGAGATCTTACATGAACCAGGTTGTTTGATGATTAGAAAATATGGGCAAACCTATGGGACAAAGCTTGCATGTATTTCTCCTTTAAGAGAGTGAGAGTTGCATTGATTCCTATTACCTTTGTTGATTTGCTTTGTGAGAGCATGGAATCGTTCTTGATGTGAGGGCACTTGAATGCATTTGTTGAAACATGTTCTTGCATTGGACAAGAAGCTAAAGTGATCTTGAGCTTGTGTTAACACTAGCTAGTCATCATTTGAAGCTTTTTTATCATGATCTAGGGTAACATGCTATTCAGAGTAGTCTTTCCATGGCGCTTGCATGTTAACTTTACTGTTGTAGACACCCTTATTGAGCTTATTGTGTTCTTGATTTACTTGAGGACAAGCAAAAGTTTAAGTTAGGGGTGTTGATGAGTGGTAGATTTGCACTCATTTAAGGTCCATTTAGTTCAATAATTGGTGTCCTCAATACCTAACTTTGTCCTTTTCTAATCAAATGTTGATGATTTACAGCTATGAAGGCAATTGGACAAGGCATGGACTGAAGCTTGAAAGAATGGCCAAAAATGCAAAAGAAGTGCAAAACGAACATTGTTGATCGCCTAGCATAAAGGGCGGATTGCCGACTGAGTAAGACCTCACCCAATCTGACAGTGCACAACACTTTTTTCCACCAAAGAAGGTCGGCGGCAAACTCCAGTAGAAAAGGCGACATGCAGAATGCGAAAGGCGGACCTAAAGCACATCACCTAATCTGATAGTGTGCAAGGCAAAGATTTAATGCTCGAAAGGCGGACTACGGTGGTATTCAGTGATGCACCGAACAAATAAGGATGACTCAATCGAGTTTGCCAACTGAGGTTCAAACACTTGAAGCCTAGAGCATCACGAAGGAGAGCTGGTGAACGAAGGGTGATTCACTGAGTAAGTTAAGCGAGCCCGACTAATGTCACCGAGTTGGTCGCGAAGTGGATTTTTGGGCCAAATTTTGGGAAAATATAAATAGCCCAATGGTTAGAGTTTTAAGGGAGTTCGAGCAGAGTGTTGAACAACTGAGTTTAGAAGAAAGTATTGAGAGAGAACACTTTACTTTTTAGAATACTTTTTCTAGTCTTCTTAGGGTTTTACAATTGCAAACTTGAAATCGATAATTTGAAGTAAAATCCAATGTGAGTTTACTCTTAATTTCTTGATTTCAAGTTACCCATGGCTGCTTTCATGGAAGGTATACTTTCTTTACTTTTTATGATGGGTGTTATATGGGATTGGGTGTCAATTTAATGTAGTGGGTATTGTGTTATGCTCTGTTTTGTTGTTGTTCTTGCAAGAGTTTGGTCTAATTATCATGGGGTTAACTTAAGGGTTAAGGTTGCAAACTTAATTCCTACTTCCGATCTCTGATTGATGCTTGAAAGAGATTAATTGGAGTAGGTAATTAGTTCAATGATAGCAATTTAGGTTTGATGTCCTTGACTTACTCAAAAGAGAGGTTATGGGTCAGATCTAGTTTCCCTATTCTTGAAAGAGGGATAGAGTAAAGTATTGGGTTGTTAAGAATTGGCATTAGATGACACCGAAAGGAGATTCTAGGCATAGATGCTTTGAGATTAAAAGATGATTAGCGTCATTGAAGATGACTTGGACTATTTATGTATGAACATCACTATAGAGCAGCACGTTTACTCCTATATGATATTGATTTCCAATCCCCGCACCCCTAGATTGCTTGTTAATTTTTTATTTTGTTTAAATCTTAGGTTAATTGCGATAATTAATAACAAAAGCTTTATATTAAGTCGGTGGTACTATCCATCCATTTGTTCTTACTAATCCAAATGAGTTGATTTAAAATCCTAATCTCTCGATAAAGAATTCTCTATGATACACCGTTCCTTGTGGGATTCAACCCAACTCTTTGTGGATTTTTACCGACTACGATCACTCACCTTTTTATTTGGTTTTGAAGGGTTATTTCAGCGTTATGAACTTCCACTTTATCCAAGTTTTCCAAACAGTACCCTTTCTCTTCTTGGGCAGGGCCTTAGCATAGGCATCATAGAACTCCTTAATACACTTTGGCACATAGGGTTGTCTAAGCTTTGTGAACTGCTCAAACTTATGAAATTTTATAGCTTCCCATATAGCAGGGTAGTCACTCATGACTCCATCAGTTAAGAGCCAATGCTCCTCCAGAATAGTTTGATTTCCTTCTGCCTTGAGCCTATTTAAGGCCCTTGGAGCTATGATCGAGACAACACGAGAGGTAGAAGTTGGATCTTGTGGAGGTGACACTAGCTTGGAGTGAATTTTCACCTGCTTCGTGGCAATATGTTTCCTAAGTTTCTTACCCCCACTAGTAGGAGTAGGTGGTTTGGCTTGTTGAGTACGAGGGGCCTCTGAAGGCTCATTAATAGAAATACCTTTGTATCTCTTTAGAGGAGGAGAAGGAGAGTCTCTGTCTGACTCAGTGTCTGATGTCACCACTTGTTTCAATTTTTTCTAGCCATTACCCACAAAGCACACACATTCAAACATCTAATCTATAAAGGTTAGTTTAAATCAAACTCATTCACAAAACAGTTCAAAAATTACCCTACGGCTCACCGAATGGGAAGCGGGTCGCCTAACAGGATAAGCGAGCTCAGGTGAGCTCGCTAAATCATATAGTGGCAATTTCCAAAGGGAACATGTAGAAAGGGAAGAATCAATTCCAACTCGGAGATTCACCGAGTTGGTTTCGGCGGGCTAAGACAAGTTCGCCGAAAATGACAATGCAATTTGAAAAGAAAAAGGCATCAAAGGTGATGTCCACTCCCACTCGACGATTCACCAAGTGGGTTCGACAAACTAAGACAAACTCAACAAATGGAAAAGTGCCCAAGGACACAAATTTACTAAAGAAGCCGAGTTGGGGATTACTCGGCGATTCTCATAACCTCTTTGGCAAGCTAAGACAACCCCACCGAACAAGAGATGTTCAGTCCAATGCCTAATTTCTACAGCTAAAACACAACATACGCAACAAACACAAGTTCCCCAAAATCATTACAACCTACCTATATGCTTATCTACTCATGGGTACTCAGATTTCCCCCCAGATATTGTAAAGTATTGCTCAAATTGGTGATTTTCTCTTAAGAAAATCATCACTTTGTCTATCATTGGGCAAAATCATGCAATCGGATCAACGTCGGGTTACTCAGACTTTACCCATATCAAATTAGACTCAGACTTATCAAATATACCTGTTCAATTTCACAATTTAACCAACGCATTCAAAAAGAGCAATTTATAGGCACAACATAGGCAATAAGAATATGGGCACAATTTAATCCGCACAATGCAAGGCTACCCAATGAAATCTAACAATTAAAATCAACAAATGGCTTTGAGCCCATGCCCACATTGCAATTTAAAGCTCAAAATTCTCAACAAAAATTGAAAACCAACCTTAATAGGAAGCACAACTCGAGAATAACAGGGAAATAAGGTTGGGTTGATATTCAAATCCAGCAAAAGCACTCCTCGAACGTCAAAACACACTCACTAACAACTCACAATCACTCAAATAATGCAATGCAAGAGAAAGGAGAGGAAAAGGCTTGAAGATATCAAAGAGTTTGATTTTTGAATTTGAAAAGACCCTTCTCCTTTTCATATCAAGCATGTTCGCGGTCACGACTAACATCGCCGAATTTATTTGGCAAATCAGCCAATTGGATCTCAAGCTCATTGAACATGCCTCAATAAATACCAAACTTGAAGGCCAATTCAGTGGACCTGTTGGAATCTGCATAGTGAACTTCAGTAGATTGTCGTTTGGAGCTCAGACCGCCTAAATTGACAGTACACTTTTCCACATGTTCAAGCTCAGAAGGCGTACAAGAATGAGTCTGCTCAACACCTTCGGCGGATCTTTGTTTAGGTTTTGGCATCACCTAATGTTCCTTTTTTTAACCTTTCAATTTCTTCTCAACCTACTTTCACAACACACGTTATTGAAAGCAATAAAAACAAAAGTAAATACTTGGGTTGCCTCCCAAGTGCCTTATTTAATGTTGTAACATGACATAGTTCTCAATTCCTCAACATTCATTCTTGGGATTTGGGATCGTGTCACTAGGCAACGTTTTATTTTGCCTTGGATTGAGATGAGTGGATATCTGGCACAATTGGGTCTCCAGTCATTTGATAGATACTGAATGAGAGGTCATTGTTTGACATAAAGTGGAGAAGTCATTTTTCAAGTCATTCAACGCTTTGTTGGATCCTTCAACCTTATTCAAGATCTTTGTAAGCGTCTCTTCGGTTCGGCTTCCTTCTTGCCCATCTGGGCCATTTGGTCATTGACGATCATTGGGAGGAACATATCTATCTTTGTTAGCCTTTATATCACTCCAATTTCCACCTCACCAATATTTCCAACATTCTCTCGATCCTTGTTCAAATCTTAGTTTCGACCTTTTCGTTGATAGTTGGTGTGAGAACCCTCCATTTGGTTTCCCAAATACTGAACTTCTTCATTGTATAATGCCTCAAAATTGGCATCACTCAAGAACTGCCCACTGTTGGTTCCAACCGCATTTTCCGACTTAAGTCCACCTCACATGACATGTTTAGACAACAAATCAAGTTGGGTCATCATGTTGGCCATGTTTTCATCTCTTTCATGGTCCTTCCTGATTTGTTCTTTGCTCATGCCCAGTTGTAGAGTAGGCACATGATCCTCTCTAGTCTGCCATGCTCGGTTTACTTTGGTCATGTCATCAAGCAACAAAGCAGCCACATCGTACTATTGTCTCATTAATCCTCTTTGGACTAGTTGATCAGCCACACCTTTATTGACTAAATCCAGGTTGCAATAGAAGTATTGCAACAACAAATCATTCAGAACACCATATATTGGACATTGCAACAGTATTTTCTTAAACCACAACCAAGTTTCATGTAGAGGTTCACCTCCAATGCGCTTGAAATTTTGGATTTGGGCTCTAAGTTTCACCATCTTTGACGGGGGAAAGAACCTCTCCAAGAAAGCATAAGTTAATTGTTCCTAAGAAGTGATAGAGTTATTTGGTAATTCCGCCAACCACCTTAAAGCTTCACCAGTCAAAGTGAACTAGAATAACCTCAACCTCACGGACTCTTGGGAGATGTTCTTGAACACAAATGGTCCGCACACCTCCACAAAATTCCTAAGGTGTTCATGGGGATCTTTATGAGCTAGAATCCCAAACATTCCTCTTAGTTGGAGAAATTGTAGCATTGTTCTGGTTACGTGAAACACAAGCCTTCCGACTATGGGAGGTATCTGGATGGCTCCCGTGGTTTGAAAAATATTCACATGCATATCATCCAAATCACTCATATTATTGTTTTGACCATAATGACTATCATTGTCACTACCATGGTCACTAATTGTATTAGACCTGCAAATCATCCAACAACAACACAAAACAACAATCTACTACAACTAAATAAAATTACAAACTAATTTCTCAATTAGAATTCTCAACCACCACCCCCGGCAGCGGTGCCATCTCAGATAACGCTCAAATGTCCTCTTTCAAACCAATTAAAAGAAACAGTGGTCGTAGTAAATAAAATCCAACAAAAACTCGGGGTCGAATCGAATCCCATAGGGAATTGTATATCGTAGAGAATTCTTATCAAGAAATTTGGTTTGTAAAATCGTTCATTTGTAATAGTAAAAACAAGTGGTGGATGATTCCACCAATTTAATAAAATGTTTTGGTTATCAATAGTCACAATTAAGCTAAAATTATGGAAATCTCAAGATTTAACAAGCAATCTAGGGGTGCAGGGATTGGAAATCAATGACACATAGGGGTAATTATGCTGCTCTATAGTGATGAACATCCATGAATAGGCTAAGTCATCTTCAATGACACTAATCTTTCGATCTCATAGCATTGCATAGAATCTCATTTCGGTCTCATCTATAGACCAATCTAAACAACCCAATATCTTACTATATTCTCTTTTTCGATGCAGAAATAGGGAAAATAGATCTGACCCATAAACTCTATTTTCAAGTAAGTTATAGACATCAAACCTAAATTGCTAGTATTTGACTAATTACCCACTTCAATCAATCTTTTTTTAGCATCGATCAGAGATTGGAAGTAGCAATTATGTTTGCAACCTTAACCCATAAATTAACCTCATGCTAATTAGCTAAAATTCATGTATGAACATCAACAAAACAGAGCATAGCACAATACCCATTACATTAAATCAACACCCAACCCCATAATTGCACCCCTAGATCTTGGGGTTTTAATCACCCATCACAAAAAGTAAAGAAATTATACCTTCCATAAAAGCAATCATGGTAACATGAAATTAAGCAATTACAAGCAAACTCACTTTGGATTCAACTTCAATTTGTCAAATTCAAGAGCAAAGTTGGAAACCCCAAAAGCTAGAAGGTGTTCTTCACAAAGTTAAGCGTTTCTGTGAAAACTCCCAATATTCAGAACTCTCAAAAATAATCTCCACTCTTAAAAAAACTCTCCCTTGGGCTATTTATAGTTTCCCAAAATTTGGTCAAAAAACTCAACGCGCATGTCACCGGCGACATTTGTTGGGCTCGCTAAACTCCTTCCGTGAATCACCAATCGAGATTCAGCTCGCCTTTTATTACTCTAGGATTTAGGTGTTTGAACCTCAGTTGGCGAACTCATTTGAGTCTGTCTTTCATGTTCGACGCATCGCCGAGTACCACCTTGGTTCACCTTTCAAGCCTTCAATTTTTCTCCTTACACTATCATTTTCAGCGATGTCTGCAAGGTCTCCATTTTCATTTGGCACATCGCCTTCTCCTTTGGAGATCAACGACTTGTGTCGATAGGCACAATGTTGTGCACTGTCATTTTGGGCGGGGTCATGCTCACTTGACGATCCTCTTTTCTCGTTTAGTGATCATTAATGGATAGTTTACCCTTCTTTTTACATTTTTGGTCATTCTTTCAAACATCAATATTTGCCTTGTCCATTAGCCTTCATAGCTGCAAATCATCAACATATCATCAGGATAGGACAAAATTAGGCATTGAGGACACTAATTATTGACCTAAATAGACCTCAAATGAGTGCAAATCTATCACTCATTAACATGGGTTAACTTATGGGTTAAGGTTGCAAACTTAATTCCTACTTTCGATCTCCAGTCGATGTTAGAAAGAGATTGATTGGAGTGGGTAATTAGTTCGATACTAGAAATTAGGTTTGATGTCTTTAACTTGCTTGAAAATAGAGGTTATGGATTGGATCTATTTACCCTATTTCTGCATCGAAACAGAGAATGGAGTAAGATATTGGGTTGTTTAGTATAGCATATAGATGAGACCGAAAGGAGATTCTATGCAAGGATGCTATGAGATTAAAAGAAGATTAGAGTCATTGAAGATGAATTAGTCTATTCATGAATGTTCATCACTATAGAGCAGCACAATTACCCCTATGTGACTTTGATTTTCCGATCCCCGCACCTCTAGATTGCTTGTTAATTCTTAAATTTTCCAAAATTTTAGTTTAATTGTGACCATTGATAACCAAATCCTTTTCTTCGATTAGTGGAATCATCCACCCATTTGTTTTTACTACTACAAATGAATAAGTTTACAATCCAAATTTGTAACACCCCTAAATACTAACCAAGAGTCGCATGTCGATTTACCGTTGCTTAGTTACTAGAATATGTTTTAGTCTCATTTTGGGAACTTGAAATGTTGTGATAATTACTAACTTGCTTAACATAAATTGTGATCGTAATTTAAGGTATTGTATGAGGGTATTTCGTAATATTCTAATTAGAATTATGTATAACTTTAAAAGGAGATGAGGGATATATATATAGGTGTATATGTATGCATTTTGGGCAGCACACAACAATTTGGGCAGCCCTTTTTGGAGACAGCTGTACAAGTGATAAACATCACTTGTGTGACTATATATATTTTCACCTCCTTGAGTTAATTCATTTTTTTCCAAGTCTAAAAACCTTAGAGCCTTCTTTAAATAGTTGTTCTTCAAAATTTCAAAAGAAAAACTTGGCCCTTTTGGCTGGAATTCAAGAACACACACTTCTTGTTGGTAAGTGACAAAATTTGTTTCTGAGCTGGGTAGTGTTTGGTATTTTATGCTTATCTCTCGCTCTAGAACTTAGTTTACAGTGAATAAATATGATTTGGTAAGCTAATTCGTAGACCTACAATTCTTATGTTTATGTAAAACTCTGATTTAGCTGTTATAGATTCGAAATATGGGACGCAACATAGGACAAGTTTTGTCCAGATTTTGGCATTTCAAATCCTGTATGAACAGCTGTTAGTGTTTTGACAATATCTTGTTGTACAAAATATATTTTGCGGTGATTCTTGTTTTTTTGCAACCTTAAGAGATGTAGCTACATCTTTCATGAAGGTTATAAAGTCTAGTTTTGTTGTTTTCCTTTTCAAATCTAAGTTGCGACATGAGGTTCTAGGCTGGCCAGAATCACTGTTTTGGGAGCATAGTTGTGTTTGTACAGGCTAATCTTACTTGTGATGATAATCCTGTTTTACATCAATATTATTGAGCTGGTAGGGATTAAAGAATTTATTTAATTGTATTTTAAAGGTTGTATATACTCGTGAACAAGTTGAGGACCTTGATACATTGGTTGGTCTACGGTTTGAACTCTTGAAGTTGTGTTGGACTGTTTCTTTGCTAAAGCACTGTGATTTGTGTATAAACTTGTACTTGCACTCTTTTAACTGCTGGAATATTTGAAAGTTGATCTTGGTACCTTGGTTACCTCTTATCACTTTGCATTGTCGTGTTGGTATCCTTTAAGATATTAAAGACACTTGTGTAACTCGCCCACTTGTACCGATTGTTTGATCACTTGGCACTCTTGTTGGGACATTGTCCTTCTTGTGGCTGTGACTTTGTCACTATTGGCATGCCTCTTGATTCGGATCATTTGCCATCTTGACTCTGGATTTTTAGTCCGTCTTAAGAATGGAAGTTGTCCATTTTTAAGTACGAACTAGAAAACCATTTTTAATATGGTTCTTGGTTCTCTTGATTATTGGGCTTTGACCCTTCTTGATACAGGGCATTAGCCTTCTTGATACTTGTTTGTGCTTGGTGTGAAGACATGATGTACATAATGGGCGAGCCTTGTTATTGAATCTCTTGGAAATTTGTGCTATGAGCGTTCTTGACATTTGGAACTTTAAATATCGAACTTGATACTCTATATATATTGTTTACTTGATTTATTTATTATGTTCGAGTATTTTGCCCATAACTTGAGAAAGTTGACTTGGTGAATCTAATGGCTCCATACCTATAGTTTTGCACCACTAAGATATATGTTTAGTGATAGTTGTTTCTATTGTAGGGGAATGATCGAGTGGAGGCATAAAGCTGGCCATTGGAGATGGAAATTTTGAGAGCCTTAAGGAAGATCACATTTGCATATAGGCATTTATATTTTGTATAAACCTTGGGACTTGTACATGATCTATGTGTTGTATATTTACATGAAATTTTGAGGAGTAATGTGATCATGTCACCATGCGTTGTAAAATAAGTATGGCTATATGTTTTGTTCTTTTGGGGTGTGTAAGCCCAAGTATTGCAATATACTAAATTTACTATTTATTTTGAATATTTGTGTGAAGCATGAACCGGCTGATTTCGGTACTAGGAAATGGGTAATATTCTTGTTATTTCATCCTTAAGTGTGAAGATAATATATGCATGAAAAGCTCATCGGTTATTTGCTTAAATTATTTTTTGGAGGGTTTTTCCGTCATAAGTTGAAATTCCGCGCTATATCAATTTTGACATCACATAAATGTTAAATGGGCAAGATGCACATCCTTAACTATATTTTTTATTCCTTTATGAACCTAATCCCTCTACTAAACTATAATCAATATGGCCATAGTAAATCTCTTTTAAATGTCGCAAGTATTTAATTAGTTTCTTGTTTAAGTGGTAGTATCCTTTCGAAAGGGTCGCTACAAAATTTCTTGACAGAATTCTCTTATACCATTCTCTGTGGGATTCGACCTCGACTCTTAGTTGGGTATTTTTATTGACGACGAGTATTGTCTCTTTTATTGATTTTAAAGAATACACTTGAGAGTTATCAAATAGTGGTACCTCCAATTCCACTGACCTTCAAACTCAGTCAACGACAAGAAATCACATAAAAAAATTGAAGTGTAAGAAAAGGCAAAGTAAAAGATTAGAAAACTTTTGTGGTTGAAATATGAGAAAACATTCCTTTGCTAATAGCCAACAAAGGATAGTATGAACAGATACTTATTGTGTCTTATCTGAAAAGTCATGACCCTTTGGAAATGTGACAATCCTTTGGAAAAGTCACAACTCATCAGAAAAGTCACAACTCATCTGAAAGTCACAATACTTTGTAAAATTCACAATTTATCGGGAAAAGTCACAACTCATCAGAAAAGTAACAACTCATCAAAATAGTCACAACCTTTCAAGAGAACAAATGCTATTCAAATTGATATAGATGGGTGTTTTAAGTAGGGGTAGTATAGTAATTTAACATTCAAGTTAGGGAGTTCATGTTTTAAGGTAGTAAGTATAGATATATTAATTAATAAAGATATGATCTTAACTAATATTATAAAAATAATTTATTTATATTTTTCGAATTAGTATATCTTAATTAAATTAATCATAAAAACATACAGTACAAAAATTCTATGAACATCATTAAATATATGTTTGATGAAAAGATTAATATTATAAATATAATGTCATAAAATTATAAAACCATTTGACAAAGAGATAATCAATTAAGTCTAACTAAAAGAATAAACTGCAACATAAAATATTGAGTCAATACTCCTAAACCAAATGAAATTGAAAATATAACATAAGTTCGAAATTCAAAAAAAAAATTTAACATAATACTCTTATGTTAAATTTAAACATAACATATATAAATATGATTTAAAAGAAAAGGAAAATGTAAGTCCATAATCTTATTCGACAATGAATTATATTTTAATTTAAAAATTAGAATACTAAGAAAATTATACTAATAAAAATAGATAATACGAAAATTGCATGGCATCACATGAAGTAAATGTTGGGGATGAGAAGGAAATGAAATATAAATAATATAAAATAAAAAATATATTTTAAGAAAACATTAGAATAATAAAAATAAATAAGAATTTAAAATAATAAAAATAAAAAAATATATTAAAACGAAAAAATAAAATTGAAATAAAAGAAATAAATTAAAAGGTAATTGGCTTGTAATTACACCACATAATCTTTATATATATATATATATATAAATAATAGGAGAGGTGATAACGCCTACGTGTCAGCACCACAATTAATCTCTAATTTTTAACTTTTAAATTATCAACTAATTAAATATAATTAATTTGTTCTTTAATAAAGAAAAGAAGTTACTATTTTAGAAGATAAAAACGTTTAAAAGAGTAATTCTTGAATTTTGAGTTTTTTTAAAATAATTAAATATATATAATTAAAAATTGATTACAAAAAGTATCTATTTAATAATATTAATAATAATCTTTCCACAACCTCCTTCTTTATAGCAAAACAAATGTATAATAATAATAATAATAATAATAATAATAATAATAATAATAATAATAATAATAATAATAAAAGGATTGCTTCTAAGTACTCTCATCTCAACTCACAAAGGAGCACCCATCTTAAGGGTTGCTACTAAATACTCACATTTCAACTAACGAAGGAGTATCCACCCATCTTCATATCCTCTCGGTGCTAGACATTACTCCCTCACGGAGTTGGACAATCATTTCATTCATTTAGGGATAAGAATTGCTACTAAGTACTCTCATATCAACTCACGAAGGAGTACTCATCCTAACCCACATTCATTCGTTTAGGGATAAGGATTGCTACTAAGTACTCTCATCTCAACTCACGAAGGAGTACTCATCCTAACCCAACATTCATTCATTTAGGAAGCTCTTGGATTCAAAGATGAGAAAA